>CAJVPP010001092.1:0-22911 GCA_910592005.1 Funneliformis mosseae | reverse complement strand
CGAATTTATTGTAGCAAATAAATATAAATAAACATCAAATAAAAATTATTCAATATTTATTTCACCCCCCTGTATATATATATAAATTTTAACAATAACTAGTATATAATTATCTAATATACTATTTATTTTTTGAATAAGTTACACTGAATTAATAACCTGTAGTCTTTACAATATTTAATAAAATAAAGAGAAAGATATATATTTGATATTATTATTTCTGAATTTTAATTTTATTCTTTTAGATAAATAACGATTAGTAATTAGAAATAAGCTTTATCTAATACATCATTTTTAATAATATAAATTATTAAAATTATGTAAACTTTTATAAAATTTGCTAAAATTTTCTTATGATTATCATCTAAATATTTTACATTAATAGAATTATATATATTATAATAAATAATTTCTATTAATTAGTAGTAAAACTTAAAATTGAAAATACTATTATTAATGCTAAATTTTTTATTGGTGAAATGATAATTTCTAAAAAAATTAATATTAATTTATTGAATGATATGTATAAGTTTTTAGTTAATTATTACAATGTGAGTTATAATAACTTAGATTTTTTCTATTAAGAAAATATTTTAAAATTAGATTACAACATTATTATTCAATCTCAAATAAATCAATTTAGATATTTAAATTAAACTAAAATTTTTAGTTAACTATTATAAATAAATATTTAAAAATTATACATATTTGTAAAGTTTATATAAAAGAATAGGATAGTTAAAATATATTTAAGAAAAGTTCAATATTATTTTAAATAAAATCATAAAATGTATTTAATAATTAGTCTTTATTAAATAATTTATATTTTTAAAATTAAGATAATTATATTATATTAATATTTAATATAAAATTTTTTTTAATTTTAGATATGTATACAATTAATACTTAATATAATGTATTTGATGTCTAAATTAATCATACCTTTATTATAAAATTTTATTAATATTATAATAAATTATTTTATATAATAAATAATTATTAATTTCATTACATAAATATCTAATATGTAATATATTAAATATAAATGTAATTTTATTATGATATAATTTTTTTAGAAATATTTTTGTATTACTTTGTAAATTTAATTATTATTTGTAAAAATCAAAAATTTTATTATATTATTATTTTTTATGATATATAATCTTATATGATATTGTTATTAATTTATAAGGATTTTTTTTATTTCATTTTTTAAAAAAATATTTATTCAAGTTATAAATTTAAATAAAAATAATTTATAAAATATAAAATTCTTCTTAAAAAAATTTATTTATATTTATCAATATTAAATAATTAGTAAGTTATAGTTTTTGTCTTTAGATATGCCTTAATTTTAAATAGTAAATATATTTAAATATATATCTAAAAAATTAATAAACATTTTAATTATTATCTAACTTATTTCAAAATCTTATTCTGAATAAATTATAATATTTATTTTTTATATATATTTATTTTTTTCTTTTCTCATATTATTTGTGATAATTACAAATATTAAAAGATTAATTATATTATTAAATTATATTTATAATTATATTATTATTTATTTATTTACTTATACTATAATTTTTGATTAAATTTCTTTATTTTTACTCACATTGATAAGTTAAATTATTCTTTAGATAATACTTTTTTAAAATTTTATTTTATTATTCTTAAATATTAAATGATATTTTTATTTCTTTTTTTTCTTTTTAAAACTAAAATCTATTTTAGAATTTTTTTAAATAATTTTTGAAGATTTTTTTATAATTATATAAAATAATTTCAAATAAATGTAAAAAAAATTTAAAAGATTAAAGATTAAAAGTTAAAAGATTTAAAAGATAAAAAATTAAATGATAGTAAAAATGTTTTCTTCTTTTATAAATAAATATTAAATAATTTATTTATTTAATTTAATATTTTATGAAAACTTAAAATAATATAATATTTATGATTGAAATAATATATTTACTTTTTTAGAATCAAAGTATATTTAAAGAAAAAAACTAAAACTTACTAACTATTAAATAATGATAAATATAAATATAAGTTTTTTTATTTAAATTTATAACTTAAATAAATTTTTTTTTAAATATTATTTATAAAACCTTTTTCTTTAAAAAATTTTTATAAATTAATAAAAATTTTATATAAGTTTGTATACATAAAAAAATAACGTAATAATATTTTTCAATCTTTATAAAATAATATTAAAATTATAAAATAATATGAAAATATTTCTGGAAAAATTATATTATAATAAAATTATATTTATACTCAAAGTATTATATATTAAATATTGTATAATAAATTTAATAATTATCTATTTTATTAAATAATTTATTGAATTATATTGAATAATTTATTATAATGTTAACAAATTTTCTTATAATAAAGTTTTGATTAATTTAAATGTCAAATTTGTTATATTGAATGTTAACTATATTAGATGGTAGTTTTTAGATATATATATAATTAGATTATATCTTATTCTTTTAATAGGTAAATAAGTTTTAAATAGTTAAAGCAATGATATTTATTACATAATATTTTAAGAAGTGATATTAATATATATAGTATAATATAATAATAGTATATATAGGACTTCAAAAATTTATAATTGATATTTTTGATAAAATTTTATAAATTTTATAGTAAAATTACTTCAAATTCTATTAGTTAGCTGATTTAAAAGAAAAAAAATATAATGATGCAATATAACATTTTCATTTTTAAGTTTAATTTATTAATTTATAGTAATATTTTTAAGATTTTTACTTATAAATTTACTGAGAATATTAATTATAAGTTTTTAGAATTTTATATATATAGTATAATGAGCATAACAAGTTTTTTTTTGTAATTAACTAATTATACATTAATTTGATTGGTTAATAATAAATCACATAACTATATATTTGAATAAAAAATTTTTAAATTTAATTTTTAAGTCTAAAATCATTATTATTTATATAAAAATATTATATAAAAAGGATTAAATTATTTTTAACAAGTGAGAAAAAAATTAAATTATTTTTTATCAAATTATATTAATATAAAAATATTTTTAGATATTTATTTAAATTATAATTCATTATTAGTATTTATTTCAAAATTTAAATCAAATTATATAATCAAATTAAAATATTTTTATATTTTTATCTATTATTTATTAGAAATAAACTAACTTTTTTTTTTTTATTTATATATTAATAAAATAAGAAAACTTTTAAGTTATTTATAAATATATTAGTTATAAATCAAATTATATAATTTTTTAAAACAAAAATAGCCTTAAAAATATATTACTTACTTCTTTTTATACAAATAAATAAATATTAAAAAATATATATCAATATATATTTAAAGCATAATTTTAAATCTCATTCTCATTTTCTTTTTTTATATATATAAAATATCATATTATAAAAAATTCTTATTAACTAAATTTTGAATTACCATGCTTTTTACTAAATTACTTTAACAATTATAAAATATAAGATATATTTTAAAGTAATTAGTATTTACTTATCTGTATAGATGATTTATTAATTTATATATAATTTTTTTAGCTTTAGGCATGGCAAAAATTTGTAATATTTTAATATCTAATGATTATAAAAATAAAATAAAATTTATTAGATTTGTTATATTAATTAAAATAATAATTATTATTATATATTAATTAAAATTTCAATTTTTCAATTTTTAACTTAATATTTATTAATCATAAAATATAAAATTTAAATTGTTTATTTTATTTTATTAATATCATAAATAATTTATTATATATAATTTTTTTATTATTTTATATTATAATTTTTTATTATAAACAAGAATTATTTTTATTTAATAAAAATAATACTTGTTTCTTTAATTATTATCCTTAAACTGTAAGTATAAAATTATTTTAGAAAACTTAAAATATTTTGATATCTAATAATTATAAAAAAATTAAAATAAATTTTTAAACTTTTAAAATTCATAATTATTAATATATATTAATTTTTCAATTTTTTTTTTATTTATTTATCTTTAAAAATCACTACTTAATTACATTTTTTTTTTATTTTTACTTAGAAAACATCATAAAATTTATTATAAAAGTTTTAATTTTTAATAATATATTTTAAATATTTAAAAATAATTAAAAATGATTGTAATTAATAAATAAAATTGTTTAAAAATTTGTAGGCAAAACAGTTGAAGGGATAAAAATAATTTTAAAATTAATATTGATAATATTAATTAATTTATTAATATAAAATTAAATTATTAATTAAGATACTTTAAAAATATTTTAAATATTTTTTTTTATTTTAAAATTTAGTTGTTTTATTATATTTTTAATATTTTTGATTAATTAATATTTATTATTAAAAAAAACTTGTTAAAGTTTTAATTTTACTTTAGAAAAAATATTAAATAAATTTAATTAAAAATGTTTATTATAAAAATATTTTATTATTTCTTAATTGCTAAAATGATTACTTATATTTTCTAAAATTATAAACTTTTAAATTAATTTTATTTTTATTTTTATTAATTAATTCTTTGTAACTTTTTTTTATTTTTATTTTTATTTTTTAATAAATTGTCTTATTAGCAATACTTAACATATTATTATTATTTTTTTCAATAGCTTTCTTTTATTCAAGTATTTTAAAAGATTAAAATATTTTCAAAAATTCTTCTCTATTATTCGTTTACTTCAAGACTACAAGACTATTCTTCTTAAATTTGAATTAAACATTATTTATAGGTCTAATAATAAAAGGTGCGATTTGTTAAAGTTCATTCGATATTTCATCTGAATCTATTACTCCGATTCTCCGACCAAAAAATTTTTTTTGATTGGTCTGCAACATTCGACGAAATCTGCGGGCTTTTCTGTTTCAAACCATAAATCAAAAAAAAAAAAAAAAAAAATTGATACAGATTATTAAAGGAGATGAATGCAGTAAAATGATTTGTTAATCAAAATCATTAAATTATTTTTTTTTCATGAAGGCTCCAATTAAAGGAATGGTTTAATTTTTTTTTGATTTGGGAAATTCTTTTGCAGGATATAGATCTTACCGAATCTTTGGGGGGAGGGGTAAAATATGCCCATGCATAATTTCAATGGGGACGAATAACCTTCATTTCATGAGGGACGAAATGTCAATAAATAAGCCTTCAATTTAATCATCGAGATTTGTTACAACCACGGCTTTTGGGGTGGGGGGAAAGAAAATTTAACCAGTGCTCGATTGGATCCTTTGATCTGGATAGATTGTAAATATTTTTTTTTTTTGCATCACGAACCAATAGATTCGAAAAGAAAACAAAACAAATTAATTAGAACGCTTCCGGTTTAACAAATCAATAAACCATACCAATTATGGTAGGTAAGAATTGATAAACAAAATTTTTTTGTGTGATGGGAAAAAGGATGTGTGAGACGAATATTAAGGTTATGCAATAAATAATTACATGTACATTTGAAAAGACAATTTTTTTTTATGTAACAATCAAGGATATTATCATTATCAAACTTTAAATTTCCCAATATTTTACAATTTAAAATATGTAAAATCTTATTAAATATTTTAATTGATTACTCCGACATTAACTGTTAAAGGTTCATTCATCCAAAATTAGCCAACAAGTGAAAAGAAATATTCGCAACGGATTGAAGTGAAATAAAAAAAGAAAAATTTCATAATTCTTAAAAAAAAGAAAAAATCGGAAATGATGATCCGATTTTATTTGCTTTATTGGGTTAAAATAATAATGACAAGGGTCATTGAAACAATGTTTTTTAAATATGAAACCGTTCTAAAACGATTAATGATATGCTGCGCAGCAGTTTCGGAGTTCATTTGTTTATTGATTTATTGTGAAAGTCAGTTGATCAAAAAAAAACAATAAGTACGATTTTTTATATTATGACTTTATTTGAAAAAATTTACAAGTTAAATTAAATAAATTAAGGATTTTTATGTACATCTCGTAATTAAGAAAATTCTATTGAATGCTATATGAGATGATCTTTGGAAGAAGCAGGTCGCGGTAAACGAGTTTCTTCATTATTGGTAAAATGTTCGTTATCAGTATTAACTATTGTAACGGTAGAAGGTTTAGAGTTGTCACTAGAAAAGCTTTTTGAAACCTCAGTATTTGTTTCAACTTTAATTGTAACTTCAAAGGTAGAGTTATTAATTTGAGGAAGGAGATGAAGAGGGGTTTGCGTGAAAGGTTCATGAGGGGTATTAATAATAATGGAAGAACTCGTTGAAGTACGTTTTTGGGGTGGAACATAAGGATCTTTCCAACCTTCATTTATTATGAATTGAATCATGTTACCTATTCCACCCATATTCACCGATGCGTCTTTGAATCAAAAGGGAAAGTCATTTTAGTTTATAAAAAAAGAGAAGAGACGACAAAAGAACATTGAGAAGGGATTAAAGAACTTTTGTTTACCTGTTATCAAATAAACCCACAAAGGATCGTAATCAATGATCTGACCAACAACGTAAATCATCGGAGGGGTCCATTGAAGCATAAATATTAAAACATAACCAATTATTTTCCTAACGACGATCGGCTCAATCTTTTTCACGATCTTTGATACATTTTCGTTATTATTACTGGTATTACCATCAACATAATTTCTATTATTAAGATACGTATTACTGTTAAAATTACTATATTCAAATCTTTCCCTCTCCTTTTCCCTTTCCCTATTATGATCATTAATGAAACTAATGGAATTGATTTCTCTGAGCGTGAATGAGTAAGAGAATAGAGTTATGGCCAAGGCTCCGAAATTTAATATCAGGGTAACGATGGGTAAAATGTTACTTGTCTTGTTGGTATAGCACCAATATTTCCCCGATCCATATGATGGCAAACTAATCATTGTATAAACAATACTCGTAAATAAAATGAATAGAATGGCCTTATAATCGTATGTTCCCAAATCAATGATCATTTTACGACAAATACGTAAATACGTCAAAAATGCCAATAAACCGACCAATGTTATATTTGTTGATATCGTAAAAAATGTTATCCCCCCTATTATTTTACAATTTGAATCAGACCATGGTACCCCGTGTATTACCGGAAACAACTATCGAAAAAGGAGGGAAAAAAAAAGGAAAGGTAAACGCGGGATTCTTTTGATTTCGTTGTGTAACCAACATTTTTTCGCTCGTTCAACTCACCATATTGGGAAAATTTATCGAAAATAGCATGAAATCTAAGAAGAGTAGAGGATTAAAAACGGTTAAAAATATTCCTTTAAAAAAGAAAACTAATAAACTCCCTTTGATGTGTACCTGATAAGGAAATGTAAAACGGAACTCTAAGAGCCATGGGAAGACTCTTCTTTGAAATAATCCATCGAGTTAATGTTCTGCGTAATACATATAAAGTACAGATTCCATTCAAAATTATCATTACCATACCAAAGTATATAACTATTTTAAATTCTATATTTGAAAATGATGATGTCGGTGATTGATTTTCCATCCTTTACTTTGAGAATTATTAATAAGAGAGAAAAAAATTTTACAAAGGATAGGCGGTTGAAAAATTCAACGCGACCTTTTTATCTAAAAAATATTAAAAAAAATTGAGGTAAGGTAATGTATTGTAAACGCCCTTTATATAAGAAAACGCGCATGTTTTATAATCAAATCAAGTGGAAGGTATTCTAGGTATACTAGGTATACTGTCCCTACTCTGTATTAATTTACCATAATAGTATAATAATAGTAGATCTTAATTCGTTATAATAAAATAAACATAAATTGATCATTTTCCGGTTGATAAGTTATCGTACATATTAATTTACAATCGTTACCTTTTTGGTAAGTTTGGTAAATCAACAAAAATCTTTATTTTAAGAAATGAAATTCCAAATTAAGTTAATCCCCTTTTTTTTAAAAAAAAAAAAATTCTATTGGATTTAATAATCTCATTGGTTTCCGCAATATGTTTCAAAAATTTTCTTTTTTACACAACAAGTACACGTTGTCATGCAAGCAACCGTTTTGATTAGTGAGCTTATACTAGAGAAATTCTAATCCTTACACAAGGCCACAAACAAACAATTCAATTTTGTTCGGTTTGTGTCTTACCTGGTAATCCGGATTGCCGGAGATATCATTAATATCATGATCGAAAAATAACGTAATGACGCTTCTCAACCCTAATTGTTACAGAAGTAAAAGCAAGGTGACATCATTACTTACACAAAACCTGAAATTTTACCCCAAAAATAACAATTAACGAAACGGACACTCAAAAGGGAAATTAAGAGACAAAGCCACTTCTTGCAATTCATAACCCTTTGATGAGGAACATCCCAACACTTGAAGAGGGAGGGATCTCCCGGACCAGCCAAGTAAATGGATGACAATAGTAATAATTTAAATATTGAGGTTTTAAATTGTCCAAATTCAAAAAATTTATTCAAAGCAATTACTATTATTACTTTAAACATTACATTATGTCCATAGTTAAATAAGTAATTGAATATCTCCGAGTCGAGTTAAAAAAAGTAATAATTTTTAGTCAGTGTCTGAATTGAATGTCACGAATCTAAAATTTTATTGCACAACTTTTTTTATTTCATGTAGTAAGTACAATATGAAAATACAAGAAATTAATTATCGTTATTATTATTGTTGTTCCCAACATTCACTTGATCGACAATTCTTTATCATCATTATTATCACACATCCAATCAACCAAGAATTTAGCAAAAAGTTCAGCTTTAAATGGCTAATTTAGAGGATAAAGACACATTCTAAGACGAAAGTGTGAATTAAAAAAAAAAGAGGAAACGAGTCGAGTAAAGAATAACATAGAAATTTAAATTTATTAGGCGTCGCATTTTACGACCGACCCAAATGAGTAATTTCTTTAATAATATCTTTTTTTTATAATTGAAAAGAAAGTTTAAATTTGACAAAGTGTTATCACAAAGATCTAATCCAAAATACGTATAACGTGGTCATATTTAATTTTTTTCCTTTATCATAAGCGTGAAAAATAAAAAATTCCTTTAAATTCGTTAAAATTTTTATTGTCACTAATATTAATCCTATCATAATGATTAGAGACCTCTTACTCATTTATTTTGGAGTAATCATCACTTAATTTTGCAATAAAAGTTGATAACGCCGTCATTGTTTCCTAAATTATTGAGAATTCATAATTAATACATATTAACGATCTCAAACAGTTTTTTCTCATTATCCCTTACCTAAATCAAAAATCAACATTAATGCCATTTCTGTAACCTGCATTTTAATCTTATATCTAACCTTATTTAGAGGGTTCATAAAAGTTATAAATATACAAATCCCCGGAATAACTAAAAATAATGAGACAATTTGTAACGTTGATAAAGTAAAATTTAAATTCAATTTCTTTTTTTTTGTTATCTCATATCATCAAACCAGGAATCAACTTTACTAACTAGTATATAATAGGAGGTTACAAGATCAATTTAATACACAAAAGTAATACTAAATGGGAAGTAAAATCGTATATGATCCGTAATTTGAACGCTTCAAACACAAAAACTATGATAGAAATCAACTCTTCAAAGTTTGAGAAGTGACACTCAAATGGTTCTCACCTTCCCTTCACAAGGGTGTTCATTTTGAATGTGGTTTTTCTCAAAATTCCAAACTTCGACAAAATAGAGCGAATTAGTAACATATTTGCATGTTTTCGTGGTACACCGCCTTTAGTTGGTATTCAGGGATACCATGAGAATCAAACATGAAGTATAATGGCAAATGTAAAAAATACTCATCATCTATCATAAATTAGTGATTAAACCCCCTTGTCATGTTTTCAAGCCAACACAATACCATTTACTTTATGAACTAGTAATTGCAATGAGGAATAGTTCTGAACTGCAAAAAGTAACCCATAACGATGAAGTAAGTTAAGGGCTTTCTTATACTAATAAATTAGCCAATTAAAAATAATGTTTACCGCGCTACATTTTATTTGTTTTATTTGTTAAAAGATTTATGTTACGTTGGTGTATGATAAATAATTGATTCATATTACGTAATGGCTTATCCTTTTATCGGTGAAAGAGACTCGTAATTAACAAAAAATGTGTAGTCTTTTGGAAAAAGCGGACTGCTGCGGTTGCGTCGATGCAAGCTGTTTCAAATTCGTGTTAATCAATGCGGATAAGATACCTTATTTTTATATATGATCACGTAAGGTGAATAGTGTGTTCTGCACAAAGTTTTGAAGTAGAGAAAAGAAATTATAAACACACGTGCGAGAAATAATAAAAATAAAAAACTATTAACGGATTTATTGATATCAAGCACCACGTGAAAATTTATTTTGTACTAACGAATAAGAAGTGCTTTATTGATAGAGAACCAGAACGTCAATATAATGTTATTACCCTCATATAATAAAAATATATATTAAAAATATTTACGAGAAAATCTAATTTATCTCATTTTCATTACGGGATTTTTATAAAAGGGCAATCAGATAAGATACCAATCGCATGAACATTAATCAATAACAAGTATATTATCGATATGAATTCTTGCATTGACTCACAAACCAGTTTTCAACAATTTCACATACAGTTTTGTAGTAAAAAGGGAGGAAACTAAAAAAAAAAAATTTTAAATCGGACGTAGTGCCCATATAAGCGTCATCAAAATCCCGCTTATTCTTCGATGATCTTATATATTTTGCGAAACCCAACACGTAAAGCACATTGGCGAACTTGTCTTGAGAATATGATTATAACTGTTTTGCATCCGGCATTCCCATGTTAACATATTATATATTCGTTGTTAATATTACGGAGAGAAAGTGCCTAATCAAGGAGAGCCTAAGCAACCACAATGTCGACTCAAAAAATATCATAAAAATGTTGTCGCATGTTATTAATAAATATTATTAATAAATAGATTAATAAATTAACAAAAAGTATATTACAAATTAGAGGTTAATTAAATTATAAGCTAATTCAAGTATTTTCATTTTTATAAAGACGTTCAATTTCAGCATTAAGGGCCCAAACCCATTCTTCACATTCCATTCTACTTCTAGCTCTAAAAACCCAAAAATTTCCCCGAGTATTCAATTGGATTCTTCGATTCACTTGGATTTTCATCCCATCATTACCAAAACAATACTTTCTTTTATTTTTCCAAATAACAAAACTTGTATCTTTATAATTATCATAAGATACCATACCATCCCCATAAATTTTGGCCAATTGACCATTATTATATGATTTAGCGACACTTCGTTCTTGTGATTGATTTGAATCATAATATTCATGTTCCGTTATTTCTCCTGAATATACATAACAATCTCTCAAATTTATGCACCATTTATATTTGTGATAACTTTTGTTTGACGTACATTTTGATAAGGTGGAACGCGTGTTACGATGAAAATAAATAAGGTGGCCATGCGTTAGAACATGATGATAATGTTCAAATGTTTGCACGATTTGTGTCTTATTATATAACCACCCAGATTTCTAAAAGGATAATAAAATGTTTTGAGTAATTTTTTTATAAAAGATTATATTATTATTTGTTTCGTCGTACTTACAATGATTCCACGACATCTATCTAATACACAACAATTCCATAATATTGGATTAACATAAGATTTTGAATTCCTCCAATGATAAAATCCATCATCAACTGTCTCATGATAATATGATTGATTTGTTTTAATAATTTCGACTCTCATTCTCACATCTCGCGATATTCTTGCCTTCCAATATTTAATAAGTTCATTTAGATGATTTATCCATTCTTCTCGTGTTTGCCGTGAATATGCCTAGAAAGAAATTAAAATGTATAAATAAATTTTATATATTATTTTGCAGAGAATTGAAATGTTTAAATATCTTTTCTTACCTTTAGAGTAATAACTTTACCATTTTTCTTTATCAATTTAAAAGTGCACCCTTCTCCGTCATTAACCTCATCCGCTTCTAGAACTTCTTCTAAACATTTAATCTCAACAATTTCGGTTAAGTCAATAAATCCTTTCGCACATAAAATCTGATTAACTCTCCTGTTCATATCAGAATTCATAGGTGAAATTGCATAAATTAATGGATAATGTTGAATGTCATTATTATCACTTGTATCAATAACGGTTGTAGTGGACACATTTGGAGGTGGAGGTGGACTTGCATTTAATGGATTTATAACGAACAGATAATTATTTTGTGAAGCAAAGTATAATCTTTTTGATTTTATACTTTTTCCCTTATCATTTGTTATTTTGTTCAAATATCCTTCAATTGATGGTGGTTCCTAAATTTAAAATTATAGTTTTAATAGATACATTTATAATAAAAATTTTAGAGAACTATATACATAAACATTTTATTACGATTAATCTAGTTCCATCTTTGGATTTAACTGATGTAGGATAATGCTCAATTGGTCTTAATTGCAACTGATGAGTCTAATGTATTAGACGTACATATTAGTAAAAAATATTTTTTAAAATCAAACAATTTTACATAAAATACCTGCTCAACAAATTGAGGACATTTCAACAAATCATTCCAAACATGATCTTTTTCATCAATCCATTCCAACCTTTCATACCTCTTCCAACATAATCTTAAATCTTTAGATTTTACCCATTTATCTAATACATCATTCTGTTCGGTAAGAAAATTCAATTCATTTAAAACAGCATTCATTACTTTCTCAGCATTCATACTCAATAATGAAAAGTTTTCATCATCATCATTTTGATAAATAGGAATTTGTAATTTAATATCCAAATCTGGTATGGTGACTCCAAGTGAAGGAAGTATTGATTTACTAGTTGTTTCAGAAAATAGGTCATATAATACTTGATACCATTGAACACACAATGATATAGTTCTGGGATTAAGTATAAAATTCTTAACATAACGTTTCATTGGTTGAGATAACAATATCGTATAATCTGATGACGAAAATAATGAAAATTTTGTTTTGGAAGTGAACGGAATACTTTCTATTATTTTGTTCTAAATTGAATAAATTAAAAAAATTAAATAAGGATTTGAAACAGTTTTTTTCTTTTTCCGATTTTAAAGGAAAAATATTTTTTACGTTTTACCTCATTTTTATATAATTCAATCACATCTGGTTTTAATTTTACCATGAATTCTTTCCATTCGGTAAACTGAAAAAAGTCGTGAGTAAAACTTCTCTTTTTATATAATTGCGGATTTTCTTTAAGTTCCTCATAACCAATTCTCACTAACATTTGATCTTGTCTTATGATTGTATTTGGTTGATAATTTGATGAAATTGCGGAAGCAGCTGTACTTGAAAATTTAACATGTTTCGAATCTTGATTCATATCATTATTTTCCTGTTCAGATTGTCCTTCATCAAGGTTACAAGAACATTCATTTTCATCATCATCCTTTTTTTTATCGACTTTATGTTTATTTTCATCATCAATTACAATTGATGATAAAGTATGTGATGTTATATCCACAACGGAATTGTTAGATGAAAGTTTATCATTTACTTCATTAGGTAATGGAAAATAAGATTGTTGTGTAGAAATTGGATTTATATCATGAGCTGGAGTAAAATATGCAGAGGAATGACTTTCAATGGTAATATTACTAGAATTTTGCAATTTTAGCCTTTGTGGTTCAGAGATCAAGTGTTGCGAATCAGTAGCGCTTGCAATTGAATTTCTATTAAAAAAAATATCATGTAATAATTTAAAAAAACATTACGCTAAACGTTAAAAAAAATTTTTTCCTCCTATCCATACCTTTGAAATTTCGAGGAACCATTATAATCTCTCGAGTCGACCGATGATTCACCTTTGTTAATAAGATTCTGACTAGATCGTTTTTTGACGACTTGAGATTTAGAATCATTACTCTTCAAGAAAAAGTATGAAGTTTTCTTATGTGGCCAATTTGATGCTGTTGGACCTATAAATGTTCTTCGAGTTGCAGAGTGTAAATGAGAAGACAATGAAGTGGATGATTTTGTGTCAGTGAATGAATTGGATAAAGAGAGCGCGGGAGAGATTTGGTTGGTAAAGGAGGAGTTTACGTTAGAAGAGGATTCCATTCTCTTTATTTAGTGCATTGAATAAAAAAGTTTTTTTTTTTTACGAAAAAAAGAATTTTTTTACCATTATGTTATATATACAATTTATAGATGACCTAAATTATATGTAATGTTTAGATCGACAAAATTTTAATATAATTTTCGTCGTCTTTTTTGTTTTGCGTAACATTTCTAACCGGAAGTCAAGGGGTTAAACCAATTTTTAGTGAAATTAATTTATTTATATAAAAAATTAGTGCAACATCTCCTTAATACAAAATAGCTAGTTAAATCTACATTTATTTAAGATTTTTTTTTTTTGGATGTCGATTTGGTCCACGTGCAAACCTCCCCCAAATCTGCATAATTCTGAGAATAAATATACAATATAAAAGACATAAATCAAACGGGTATAGAATTTATACACGCGATTATGTATAATATTTTTATGATATACTAGATAAATTTTAAGTAAAAATTGGTGAATTCATAAATAGTTACTGATTAAAAATTTAATTAAATATTTGAAGTTTAAAATAATATTAAATGAATTACATATATTTAAAACATTTAAAACTTAACTTTGATATTCCTAATAAGAAATTGTCTATTTTCATAATTTCATTTCATTAGCATTTGATGCCATCAAAAAGTTATTTAATTATTTATATTTAGGATTATTAAAATTTAATGTTCTTTGGTAAATAATTCACTATCTTTTATATCAAAATATATTTATCTAAAATAAAATAAATTAGAATACTTTAATAATTTTCATCTGTTAGCGTGAACAAATTCTGATTTATCTTAAAAAATAAATATATAATGCACAACTATCTAACTCTCTTATAAAGATACCATTGAATTTATTGGAATTTTTATTTCACATTCAAAATGTTGGCTTATCTTTATAAGTTCTAATTTTATTCACACTGATGATACAGGTTCTATACGCAATTTACTACCACAACTCAAAGAAACAATAGGATAAACTTGACAAGGAATATCATCCCATCCTCGTGCGGAAACCACAGGCTTTTTAGACCCATTAATAGAAAATGAGCATTCGCATTTTCTCCTTTTATGAACTGTGCTTATATTCAGATGAATAGTAACATTATCCCCTTCTTTCATCTTTGCATCATAACATTTCCCATCCTTTTTACGATAAACGTAACCATCAGATCCAAGGACCCACCCATGGTAATTTAGTTCAGTTGTACTTAAACTCTCATCACCACATATACCAATATAAATTATTCCGCCCAATTTTTCAATTACGATATTCCATTCATATTTTCCAAGATTTTTAAACATCATATCTCCCAATATAGATTTATGTACAGGTTTTTGTTTTGTATTGTTGGGTTTCATCATCTCAACAGTAGATCCATAATTGGAAACAATCAATTGTGTACTATTATTATTCCATTTAAAAGCAGGTACTCCACGAATATTTGCTGATTCCTTGTCCCTTGCTTTGTTGCAATAGATATCCTTGAGCTTTTCAATTGAATAAATATTTACAGGTTCGATGTATTTCATAATTTCGTCCACATCCATTCGATTTAAATCAATATAATAGGTAAATGGTGTTAAATGAATCTTTACTTCCTTTTTTTCATCGGTATTACACTTTGAAAGATCAGTTTTTCTATTATTTGTAGCAATACTTATAACTTTTTTTAAAGTATAATTCCAAATATCAAACTCTGAAGTAGCAAACGGTGTTTTTGTATCATCAAAAGTTTTCATTAAAAGATACTTCAACCCTTCTAATGATAACGGGTCATTTTCATCATTTTCATAACTTCCCAATTTGTTCTTGGATACCCAAACTATCAACATCTGTGACATTTCATTATCCACCCTTGAGGTGCATTTCTTAACGAGCTGCGATAAGAGGTTTTTGGAAATATTTGGTCCACCTTTTAAAAACTTCTTTGTACGGTCAATAATAAGTTTCTGAAGAGATGTCAATTTAAAATGAATAGAAGCATAATAAACTTCAACAATATTATTAATAGTTAAGCTTTGCTCTTCAACATCGGACGTATACAAATATTCTATTACTACTTTCATAGCATCTGAATTGATATTACTAAATGAAAGTTCATTATTACTTCCTGATCCGATAAGAGAGTTGAAAACTTTGGAACGAGTTGCTAAAATAGCTTTACATGCAGATAAATTCGTTTTATCCGAACATTTTAAAGTAATGTCAAAAAATCTATCATCATTGATTAATTGTCTTAAATCATCTCCCAAGGATATTTTTCGTTCCAATGATTCTATTTGACCCATTTTTATAAAAGCCTTTAACATTTACTGTATGAACGGGATAAAGGTTGAAGTTTAACACTAAATGGATTTATTAATATGAATCTGAGATTAAGATTATTTCTCAAGCTAAAATTTCATGTAGTAAAATTATCATGATAATTACATAAAAAAATAGATATTTATTACGACTGCTGAGTTACGTAATCATTAAGCTTTTCCAATTCTGGAAATTCCAGGATCCTCTACATCATGTTTTACCGATATTGACTGACAAAGCGGCAACAAATTTTTTCATTACGCTTTACTGTATCCGTGATGGCTAAATTAAACCTAAACTTATCAGAATTTGGATTATTTATCGTGTATCAAAGGAATTGTATTTAGCGGTTTAAGCATATTTTAATGGCGCATGCGAGAAGTTCCTTTGAACATACAGAAACGATTAAAAAATTTTTTATTTAAAGAAAACTTATATTTAAAATACCCAACAAAATTTTGTTAATTCACAATACGTTTGCACTTTGTCAGATATAGATTATCCTATAACTGTTTCTCTGGACACCAGCCTTGTTCAGAAAAAAAAAAAATTTTCTTAGTAGACCAAGATCGTTATATAAAAATTACCAAAGGCAACATATTACAATGTCAAAATTAAAAATCCATTAAATGAACTGACACTAATTAACGGTAAAGTAATATTATGAAGCCCTTAAATCAAATCGCAAATATAACGACCTCAAAAGATAAAAGCCTCAACCGGATACAGGTTTATTTGAAAGTACAAGCAAAACGCCCTTTGTTGTGAGTGCAAAGAAAAGAGTATGTAGGCGATTTCAAAATAATTAATTATAAAATGCGTTTTTCTATTAGTTTGTTTATACTTTGCTCATTTATTTTGTTGATGAAAAAAAAATTATTGTAAAGATATAAAGAAAATTTGACGAGTAATTATGTTTGTTTCAAATTGTTTCGTTAAGTTAAGCCACGTATTAAGTATAGCACAATGGAAGTTCACTTGTAAAATCTGATACATCCCCCGAGCTATTAAAATGGCAAACCTAAAGTTTGATTCAGAAAATTCCGGGAAGAAAGTTCGTTGCTGTATTTAAGGAGAAATGTTAACTAATCCACTATGAATAAACACTGTAAATTTGTTTTTACGTTACTCCCAGTAAAGATTTCCTTTGTAAATTAATTACATACTTAATACTTACAGCAGTTTTGTCTAATTGCGAATTGGATTTCTTCACCTAGTGAACGCATCTTCTGATAAATTAGAGTTTTGGAGTATTATTTTCACTTCTGAGCTAAAACTATCAGATGTATTGGCTTCGGGTTAGGGAGAGTAACCCTATTAAGAGATGCCGAGTTTCTAGACTACAAACAGAAATTTGAGACTGATCCTGAGCTCTGTGGCTTCAACCTATTCTTCTATTTTTCTAATGAAGTAGTCCTCAGAGATCTTTGATGACGATAAAAACTTTACCAAAGTCGTGGAACTAAGACTTATTTCTCAAGATAAATTATTATACATTTGTGTGTAGGAACGCCCTCCCTTTTCTTTCTTGGTTGAATAGAGCTGTAAATTCAACCCAAATGTTTCATCTCAATATTCCGACAGATACACGGCCAGAAGAGAACGATCGTGTTGATAGATGATTAAAGAATCAGAATTTGCATTTACGTGGTCATACTTTTCACTTCAGAATATTATTATTATCATCCTTTACCTTGCGAAATGCAATCCCATTCAGCTTCACCACCGCATTTTTTTGAATTTCATCATTTAGTGGTAATATTGTTTTTTTTTGAGTTTGGCGATTTGTTGCGATTCAGGTGAAGCCGAAGTTAAATATTTGAGTAGGAATATGATCGCACCTACATGAATTATATATTTCCTGAGAAAACCTTCGGAGCATCTCCAATGTTAAGATACCCGGAGAACCATCTCATAGATTATGATGGCGATGGTGAAGAGTGCGATAAAAATAATATCAGATTTTGAAAGCATTTTATACTTGTTAGAATATTTTTGAATAGATTGGTGCAAAGGATGTGAAATAACTTTTATTTATTTTATTTGTGCAGTTGATCGCTACGATAGTCACAAAACATGAAAATCTAAATGTCCACTAATTTTGCCGATCACGATTTCAAAATAGCTCGGAGCGTTCATTTTTATTAGCAGTTTCCGTGGCATTGGTGGATGGTTGCTTTAGAAAAAGATGTAACACTGCTAGCCAACGGATTCTTTAGGGGTTAAGGACAAGTATTTGTAGGAAAGTTCGTAATATTCGTAATGTGGATGATGTACCATGAATCAACACGGAAATTATTTTTTCCGTTAAGTCTTTTGGACTTTTAGCCCATTTTCTTCACACTGCTCGGAAAAAGATAACTTATTGTCTGGCGTCGAATTTATGAGAAGGCAGGTGCCTAGCTTTTCCTAATGAAATTGCGGAAGTTTATTAGTCAAGATCACCCATACTTATCTTTGGTTAGACTTCTTTTCGCAATGATTAGTAATGAATATCAGTATTCACAGAATACCTTATCACGTGCTGAAAAAAATACGATATTACGGATATAATGCAATAAAATTGATATATCAGATGTCACCTTTGGTAATTAAGGTATGATCACAGATTTCGGTGAGGGAATTCGACAAAGACAGTTCCGATTAACAATCGCACCCACGTATGAAATCAAAATTAACGTCAACACCAATTGATATGCACAGCCTGATAAAAATCGCACCTAAAGCATGGACGTTTTATTGATCACGGCATTAAAAATATACTGGAACGCAGTATCTTTATTAATTTTCATAATACCTATATTGCTATAGAAATTGGATTTTACTTAGATCACTTAATTGATTCGCCAAAACCATGTTTCAACCTTCCAATTCATTTCAAAGCTCGATTTACTGCAGGCGAATAATCACCATCGCCGGAATTTAAAAGAACTATATCAGGATCCTTATTTGTCTCGCCGTTGACCATATTTGTGGATGCTAAGGCATTTTTATCTCTTTTATATGCTATCATGGCTCTTAATTCATTGATTGTAATTCCACCAAGATTATAAATGGTTGAAACCAATCGACCGTTTAGGTTTCCACGGTCCAGGCAACCAAAGAGTTGCCCATACGAAGAATACTTTTGATTGTAAGGTAAGTATCACTCATAGTGGCTCCGAGTTCCATATCTACTTTTTTTTCTTTATTTTCGGCATTTCTATCATAAACAATCATCTCAAAACCTTTGTTTCAATTGTTATCCCATAGTGAATCGTTCGAAGGGGATGTACACTTCCCGGTCAAAATTATTGGACCATTAAAATTATCGCAATTTGTAAATTTAATAGCCAACTTTAATTTTTAAATTATAAAAAATTTAAATAAGTAATTTTACATAAATATTTTTTTATTTTATTCATAAAAACAATTTTTTATAAAAATAATTAGTATTTAGTTGGATAAACATGCTATCTATTACAGCTTAAACCCTTCTCGACACACTTTATACTAAATTTTCTAAAATGTCTGTCCAATTTCATTCCATTTTTTCCTTGAAACAACCATTAATTCTTCAAGAATTTTTGGATATAGAGTATGTTTATAAACCTTATTGTTCCAAACATTCTATAGATATTCAATTATATTTGAGTCAGGTGGTTATGTAGGCTATAAAAATATTTGAGATTGAATTACCATATTTTCTATCTATTGCTTAATTGCTTTGCCCAATAAACTAAAAAATTTCATCTTAAAAAAATATATTCTAACTCAGTATCCAATTCATCAGTAAAAGACAAAAGATTATTTTTTAAATCTCAATATATACAAAAAACTCATAATTTATCAGAAATTTGAATTAAAACTCCAATATTAATTTTCATAAAATATCTCTATATCATTATGTCTTATTTTTTTGATTTTACAGTGGGAATTAAATAAATTATATCATACTTTTCATGAGAACGACACTAAATACAATGATTAGCATCATTTTGAAATGATAAAAAATGAGATAAAATGGATAGGAATATCTATAATATTTCATTTCCTATAAATACCTTTCCAGAGGCTAATTATTTCATCTTGTTTAAATTCAATTAGCATTAAAATATATATATATATATTTTTTAGTACCAAAAATTTAAGAATTTATTGAATTTAAATGAGGTAAAATAATTGATTTTTAGAAAGGTATTCACAGCAAACAAAATATTAAAAATATTCTTGTCTATTTTATCTCATTTTTTATTATTTCAAAATAATATTCATCATTGTATTTAGTAACATATTTATGAAAAATATGATGTAATTTGTTTAATTTTATAATAAAATTAGAAAAATAAGACATAATAATATAGAGGTATCTTATAAAAATAAGATTAGATTTTTAATTCAAATTTCAAATAAATTATAAGTTTTTATATACATTAAAATTCAAAAAATAACTTTTGCTTTTTATTAATGAGTTGAGAACTAAAATAAAGTATATTTATTAAGATATAATACATTAGTTCATTGGGTAAAACAATTAAGCAATAGATAGAAATTATAGCAATTTAGTTTTAAATATTTTATGATTTGCATAACTATCTGATTTAAATCTAATAAAATATCTATAGAATGTAAAGGTTTTAAATATATTATATCCAAAATTCTTAGAGAATTAATAGTTGTTTTAAAGAAAAAATGAAATGAAATTGAAATAAATATTTTAGAAATTTAGTATAAAATGTGTTGAGAAGAGTTTAAATTATAATAGATAGTAAACTAAATATTAATTTTTTTATAAAAAGTAACTTAAAAAAAGGACTTAAAAAGTTAAATAATTCTTTTGCTTCAGGATTATCAACCTATAATAATGCAAAATCACAAGAAACTGAAGTCGAAGTAATAGTATATAAAATTTTTATAAATCTTCTTTAGATAAGGGTCAAATAATATAATTATCCATAGGTCTAAATAAGGAAGACTGAACTGTTATTTTATGAAAAGAATTTGATGTTGATAAAAAAGGTTGTGATGACATAAAATCTGAAACTATAAATAAAAAAATTAGTATAATATTAATTAAATAATTATAAATAATTAAATTTTAAAATTTTACATGATCATTTGTTTAAATTTTGAGTTATATTTAATAGAAAAATTTCTTCTCTCTCTTCTAGCATTATTTTATTAAGAAAATTAGAACATTTTTTAAAATATTAAATTATACAATCTTTTTTATTTGAAAACCATATTTTATGACCTTTTTCTTCTCCTAATACTTCTATACATAGTTTACAAAATATTTTCAAATTACATTTATTAACTTTTATTTCAATTCTAATAATGTATTATACTAATAAAGTAGAAAATAGCATTATAATAAAATGTGGCTTAGATTTTAATATCTAACAGACATATAAATTTGTTTCAGATAGATTAAAAATATATTTGGACATGTCCATTATACAAATTATCACGAGACATTTAAGCAGACATAAATCTTGGATATATCCAGAATATGTTCATGTCCATTCAAAATAAGATGGATAATATTCATTGTATAATACTATTTTACTTTTTAATAAGTAATTTCAGCTTTTTTTGCAATTTTGAATGTACTTTGCATTTCTTTTTAATTTGAGAATTATATTCTGTTTTCACTATAAGATTATATATATAAGCATTGAAAAATTTCTGATATTTATTTTTTAGTGATTTATATATTAGTTCTATTAAATGTAGGACTGAATAAAAAGGCTTATTAACTCATATTAATAAAAATACTAATATTTTTATATAAAAAGCTTTTTTATAGATGTGAAATAAAATCAAATACAATGTGTAAAAGTTCTGCAATAAGTTAGTTTTTTAAGAAGTCACGTAAAATAAATTCTTCTATAATAAGCCTATAATATATGAAATATAAATGTATATAATCATCTAATCACTTCTTTATTTTTGAATTTATAAAATAAATTGTTTGAATATTCTTAAATTTATTTAGGAAATCAAAAATTTAATTTAAAATTTACAAATGAAATACATATATACTTTTTTTTTTATTATCATAGATATATTTTGATTGATTAACTTTTAATTCTATAAGAAATTAAAGGTATTATGTGAGATATATAATATATTATAAAGTCAAGAAATCTTAAAATAACATATCATATGACCTTTATAACAAAATTGATAAAAATTAGAGAAATTATAATATTAAAAAATTAAGAAATAATCAATCAAATAAAGAGTCATAAAGAAAAAATAATTAACCAAAAATCATATGATAATAAGTAAATAACTGATTAAAATAGTGTGATGAAATACAAATTATTTAATATAACTGATAGGAAACACAGTCATATAAAGTATAACATAACTTGAAAGTAATACAAATCATATAACTTAATTAGAAGAAAGTACAAAAACTAGAACATATTATGATAATCAGAAAATAATATAATAACTTAAATATTATATAATAACCAGAAAGTAATATGATAACTA
>CAJVPP010001091.1:0-22913 GCA_910592005.1 Funneliformis mosseae | reverse complement strand
ATTTAAGTAAATTAATAAAACTGTCGTTCAACAATTAATAACGTGAAAATATTTCTGGAAATAGTAAAATTATATTTATATAATGAAATCAGTAATCATCTACTATAACGAATAATTCGTTAACGTTATAACGAATTATTCGTTATACATTCCACATAATTCATTATAGTGTTAACGAAGATTCTTATAATGAAATCCTGATCGGCTGGATCGGCAACTTCGTTATATTGAGGTGTGACTGTATTCAATGATGCCAAATTACATATAATTATTACAAGAAGAGATAGTACTAGTATAAGCAAATATTATGATATAATCTATATATACTACATAATAATCAGATATTAAAGTTACTATTAATCATAAGAATTATAGGTTATTATAGCAAATATTATATAATAATAGTAATAATAATAGAAGTGATAATAGTAGTCATAATAGTAGCTATGATTACTATGATTACAGAAATATTTTAACTGTAGAAAATTTAGAAAATTGCAGAAGTAATTATTATATAAGTAATATGAATAACTAATTGAATATTAAATTTTTAACTATAAAAAATTAAATATTTTACAAAAAACTGTAGAAATTCAAATAATAATTAAGGTTAAAATTTTTAAAATAACAATAATAGTAATAATAATAAGAACTATAATTATAATAATAGCAAAAATAAAAGCTATAAGAATAATAATTATAATAATAATAATAATAGTAATAATAATAATAATCAGCAGTATTTAAATTAGATATTACTCCTCTTATAAGTAAGTATATAAATAAACTAAAATCCCTAAAATAGAAAAAAAGAAAAAATTAAAGAAAATCATTTAAAATGAAATGAAAATAAAAGAGACCAGTTTAATAGAAGTATCTTATATATATAAAGAAATGAATTTAAAAATATGATTTAAAAGGCTATATAAAAATAAATATAACAACTCCAGTTATAGAGAATATGATTATTATAGTCATATTATGTATATAAATTGTAATAAAATCACTAAAGAAATAGAAGTATAATATGAATACAAAAAGTAAAATAAAAGGATCTGTTAATAGATAAAAGAATTTTTAATAAAAATCAATCAATTAAACTAGTAGATTTTAATAACAAGAAGAAATTATTATCAAGAAAAAACTGAAATATGTGTTAGAAATTTTATATGTAAAGCTCTAAATAGTTCAAATTAATCTGAAAATTTTTAGTTTGGATCAACTTCGGTTCAGTTTCAGATTGCAAAAAATTCAATCTGAAAATTTTTGGTTTAGTTCAGATTTTTTTTGGATTATAAATCTAATCTGAACTGAAAAAAATTTGAACTGAACTGAAAATTTCAGATTAATCTGAAATTTTAGATCATTTAAAATTATTAAATTTATCATTCCAAACAAATGATAAGAAAATCATTTAATTAGAATGATGAAATTATCATTCTAAATGAACGATAAAAGAATTGTTTAATTAGAATGATCAAATTATCATTCTAAATGAATGATAAAAAATTGTTCAATTAGAATAATAAAAAAATTGTTCAATTAGAACAATAAAATTATCATTCTAAACGAATGATAAAAGAATCATTCGATTAGAACGATGAAATTATTGTTCTAATCGAACGATAAGAAAATCATTTGATTGGAATGATCAAATTATTATTTCAAATAAATGATAAAATTATCATTCTAAACGAACAATAAGAAAATCATTTGATTAGAACAATAAAATTATCATTCTAAATGAACGATAAGAAAATCGTTTAATTAGAACGATCAAATTATCGTTTTAAATAAATAATAAAATAATTATTCGATTAGAATGATCAAAATAATCATTTAATTGGAATGATCAAATTATCATTCTAAACGAACGATAAAATAATCGTTTGATTAGAACAATCAAAATATCATTCCAAATGAACGATAAGAAAATCGTTCAATTGAAATGATCAAATTATCATTCTAAATAAACGATAAGAAAATCGTTCAATTAGAACGATTAAATTATCATTCTAAAAGAACGATAAAAATTGTTTATTTAGAATGATTGAAGTTATCGTTTCAAATGATCTGAAATTTCAGATTAATCCAAAATTTTCAGTTCGATTCGAATTTTTACTGGTTTACAGTTCAGTTCAATTTCAGATTGGCCTATAATCCAGACTGAACTGAACCGTTTGAAGCATTATCTATATGATAATAAGAGAATTTATCCTTTAAAATGAATTGATCCAAATAAAGAAATGTATAATTTGTAATAAATAATTAATAAAAAGTTGAATTAGGAGAACATCAATAAGAACTTTGAAAAATTAATGAAAAAATTAGAATACAGTTAAATAAAAACTATATATAAAATCAAAATTAAAATCTAAAAGGCAAAATATTTTTACTTAGAGATCATGATTAAAATTAAAAATTGAAATTAATTATGATAGTCAAAATTAATTATGATGATTAAAATTAATTATAATAATTAAAATCAATTAAATCAATTATAATAGTTAAAATGCATTATAATAGTTAAAAATTAAAAAATACTTTTAAAATATTAATAAAATATTTATAATATTATATTAAAATTAAAAAATACTTTTAAAATATTAATAAAATATTTATAATATTATATTAAAATTAAAAAATATTATTATTATTATTACTATTATTATTATTACTATTATTATTATTATTATTATTATTACTATTAATTATTATTATTATTATTATTATTATTATTATTTGCATTTATTAATATATTAATATCAAAATTATTACAACTATAATCAAAATTTACTGGTTCTTTAATAATTACTCTTACATCTACTTCTAAAGCTCTTTAAAATTCTTGATTATTAAAATTAAAATAATTTTTCATAATTATTTCATTATTTATTTCTGATATTTTTTTTTATTTTATCAAGATTATTTTCATCATTGTCATTATCAATATCATTATTATTTAATTTTTCTTGTTATTCTTCAATTTTCTTATCAAAAAAATTTCTATAATATTTAAATTTTGATTAATTGCTTGAAAAAGTTATTCTTTAGTAAAATCTAAATTGATATAATTTATTTTTGTTTTTATATTTATTATATAATAAGTATGTAATTTAGTTATTATTTTTATTCATTTAATGTTTAAATTATCATTTAAATATAAAAATAATTAATATAAATTTATTTAATTAAAATAAAAATAAAAATAAAAAATTACTTAGTTGATATATTGAATATATCTATCTTAAAACTGAAAAGACTCTTTCATAACTAGCATTATGTAATGGTATAAAAAAATTTTAATGCTAATTTTTGAATAAAATTATTCTTTTATTTTATAATATGTTATAAAGTTTCTATTATATAATTCTAATATATATAAAAATTATAAGGTTTTATTTAACTTTTATAAACTATAAGTTGATTTACTAAATAATTAAACAGATTTTTATCACTGTCTATAGAAATACTAAATTTGATAATTAAATAGCAAATTTTTTTATTTAAATTTTTTTTCTAAATAATAATAATAATAATAATATATATATATTTATATATTAAAAATAATTAAATATATCTTGATATAATAGATGTAAAAGATAATCTAATAAATAAATATCAAAATTACATTGCCTTCAATATTTATTAAATTTTTTTAAACAAAATAATTAAAATAAAAGGTTTATTATAGTTAAATAAAATTTGAGAGCTATTTTGAATTTTATTAAGTAAAGAAAACAATCTGTTAAAGTAGTATTTTTTATTTTAAAATAATAATTATTTCTTTAATAGATTTGAGAATTTTAATTAACTCATCAATATCTTAAAAGAACATTTAATTTTATAATGAATCTTTAATTTTGTTATTAAGAATTTTGAATATTAATTAAGAATTTATATTATAGAAAATAAATACTTATTAATAAATATAATATACTGTATTTTTTATATATAATAAAAAAATAATATAATTCTTTTTTTTCTTATATTATGTAAAGAACTTTTACATTATTAATTGAAGTTAAACAATTAAATGCAATTACCTACCTTATTTTTATATAACTTTTTAATCTACTACCTTCAATTAAAATATTCTTTAAAATCTCAGATAAATAAATATTAGCTCTATAAGATTTTTTAAAATATTTGATAATTTTTATAATTGTATTTTTTGAATGTTTATGTCATATAATATTAATTATAAAAAGATTGATATAATAAATAATATAATAAATAAAAATAATATAATTATATTTTTATTTACAATTTTTTTTACAAAAATTATTGTTATAATATTATTAGAAATAATTAAGAAAATCTTATTAAATCCAACTTTTTCAATAACTTTTAAAATCTTTTTTACAATAAAATTTGCTATATATAAATAAAGAGATAAATCTTGTAAAGAATAAATATATTCTTTATCAGATAATAAATTAAAATAAAAGCATATATAAAAGAACTACAGAAACTACTTTAACTATCAATTCCTAAAATTTAATTTTAATATTTTAGAATTAAAAAATAGTAAATTTAAAATAATAAGAAAAATAAACCTAATATAATATTATAGATCTAATGATATTACCTAAAATAAAATATATAATTTGTGTTAATTCTTGATTAAATTAAAGACCTGCAAATATAACTCAATTTAGTAGATTTTAAGATAGACATAAACATTTGATAAAATTTACAAAAAATGGATTGAAAATAATATAAAAAGTTTTAGTTTTTTGTTTGTAAAAGATAAAGAAAAGAAGAAAGAGGTAGTAATAGTAATGATAAAAGAATTAGAAAGAAAAAAAAAATATTATATGCTTTTTAGTTTTAATTTCTTGAAGAAAAAAATATCTAATTTCTTCTATTAATTTTTAACATATAAAAGCCAAATAATTAATTATTTTATAACCTTTTCTGACCTTTCTTTTCTAATTATAAAATTTGCAAATATATCTTACATAATTAGCTTTTGGTTCTTCTTCTATATCAAAGTATTCCTAAATATTAAATTTTTTCCTGTTTTTTTATTATTTTTTTTTTTTTTTGATATATTAAGTATATCTGATATATTAAAAAATAATTCATCATTATCAAAAAATTTTGTCATAATGAAGTCACCATTATAAAAATGCCAAATATGTAAAAATCTATTATATAGAAATTCAATTATTATTTAATTTTACATATATAATTATTTTAATATTAGATAACTAATTTTGCCTTAAATTTATTTTATATAATAAAAAATAATAATTAATAATAGGAATAGGTAATTTTTTTATTATTAAAAATTTCAGGTAGTTTATTTAATTTTATTTTTTAAAAAAAAATATTTTTATTTGAATTAAAAATCAATGAAATCATTTAATTAATCAAATTTTTTAAAATAAAACGAAATTTTTTGTTAAAATCTAACATTCTAAAATAAAAAAAATATTAATAAGAATATTTTTAACTAAAAATAACATACTCTTTATTTATCTCAAGTCTGATTCATTTAAGTTCATTATTCTAAAAAAATAAAGAAACATTTAGTAAAAATATTTTTAACTAAAAAAATACCTAAATCTCCTATTTACTCAAGTTTAGTTCGTTTAAGTTTGATATCCTAAAAAATAAAGAAAGAAATGTTAGTAAAATATTTTCAACTAAAATAAATCACTTAAATCTCTATTTAAATTTATTCAAATCTGACATCCTTAAAAATAAAAAAAGAAACATTTAGTAAAATATTTTTAATTAAAAGAAAGTTATTAAGCTTTCTATTTATCTTAAATTTGATTCGTTCAAGTCTAGTGTTTTAAAAATAAAGAAAAACATATTTAGTAAAACATTTCAATTACAAGAAAACTACCTAAATTCCTCAAATCTAATTCATTCAAGTTCAGCGTTCTAAAAAATAAAGAAAAAACATTTAGTAAATATTTTTAATTAAAAGAAAATCATTTAAATTTTCTATTTATCTTAAGTTTAATTCATTCAAATTCAGCATCTTAAAAATAAAAAAGAAATATTAATAAATATTTCTAACTAAAAGAAAGCTACCTAAACTTTCTATTTATCTTAAGTTTAATTCATTTAAGTCTGACGTCTTAAAAAATAAAGAAAGAAATATTTAGCAAAATATTTTTAAATAAATAAAGTCACTCAAGTCTCTATTTCAAATTTAAATCTAAAGCTTAAAATAATCCTAAGAAATCAGATTGAAAGAATTGAAAGAATAAATGCTAAAAAAGTTAAAAGTAGAAATGTATTAGAATTTTAAAAAAATGAAAAGTACAAATAGAAAGATGAAAAAATTAAACTAATAAAAAGAAAATAAATTAATAAATTTATATTATACATATATAAATGTTAAAATTTTTTAAAAAAATGAAAAAAACATGAAAAAATGAAAAAATGAACTAATTGCTATTAAAATAACTGAAAACTATCTATAAAAAGAAAAGTAAATTTATAAAAATAGAAATGTTAGAAATTTTTAAAGAAACAAAAAGAACAAAATAAAAAATAAAAAAAATTAAACTAATTACTTACCAAAAAACAAAAAACTACCTATAAAAAGAGAGTAAATTAATAAAATTAAATAGCTATGATATTGTAAATAAATTATAAAATTCAATTAGCAATTATTATTCTAAATACTTAGCAATTATCAATAATATTTGTTAAAATTTAACAAAATAAATGAAAAAAATTGTTAAAATCTAAAATTGCTGTATATAATTATTCATAATAATTGGTTAAGATTTATTATTTTCTTTATTTAATTTAATATTTTCAAATTTATTTAGTATATTTTACTAATATTCTTTCTTATTTTCTTTTTTAACTAAATATCTTCTTTGATCTGTATTTGATTATAAAGTTACATTATCATTTTAAATATAATAAAATGAAAACACAAATGATAATATATAATGCTATAATTAGTTATATTTTGTTAATACTTTAAAATAGTTATATAAAACTTAAACTAATATAATTTATAATATTAAAATTGAAATAAGTATTATAACTGAAAAATATATTATGAAAAATAAAGAATTTACAAAAAGTCAGAAAAGGTATCATTCGTATTAAAAATAAATTATTTATTTTATATTTTTAAAATGATTTTAAGAGGAAGTATTAATTTTTATTATCTTTACATTATTTTTTTGAATATTAAAAATATTATAATAATGAATATTTGAGATGATTTAGAAAGAAAAATGTGTCATATTTTTATTTTTATTTTTATTTTTTATTTTTAGATATTGGTAATATAATATTATAATAATAAATATTTGAAATAATTTTAGAAGATTTTAAAAAAAAAATATATCATACTTTATTATTTTATTCTTTTTTTTTATTATTTTTTAAATAATGGTAATATTATAACAGTAAATATTTAAGATAATTTTAGGAAATTTTGAAAAAAAATTATATTATGTTTTTTATTTTTTTTTTTATATAATAATATTATTATAGCAATAAATATTTAGAACAATTTAAAATCAAGTTAAGTCAAATTGAGTTGAGTTTAAAATTTATATAATTTGAATCAAGTTAAATTGAAAGATTTATAAAATAAACTTGATTCGACTTGACTTATTTAAAACTCTAATTAAAACTATTTATTAACAAAAAAAATAGCATAGTTAGATTATATTATAATATTATTTTTAGATTATATTTCTAATTAGATTATATTTAAGATTATTAGATAAAATCTAAGGATTTTATTAAGTCATTTAGATAGAAAAATATAAAATTTAGCAAAATTATATTAAAATTTTATTAAAAAGCTATGAAATTTTGAAAAAAGTAAAAATTATATCAAAGCTTATAAAAATGCGAAACTATATTAACTTAGATAAATTAGCAAAACTAAAATTTAGATATTTTATCAAATAAAAATAAGTTTAAATAAGTAACCTTAATTATATTATATTAAAAATTAAAATATTAAAATAATATCTAGAATAATAAAAAAATAGTTATTAAATTAAGTTATATTATCATAATTAAATTATATTTTATATAATTTTAATTATAAAATTATAGATAAATTATATAATTAGATTATAAAATTATCATTAGATTATGAAATTTTGTTAAATTATAAAATTATTATATAATTTAACTTAAGCATATTTAATTAATATAATTATTTAATTGTTAAATATATGAAAATTTTATTTTATTTATATAGAATTCTTGATTTATTTTATTATTAATTAAAGATAAAATAAAATGAAAAAAATTATAAAACTTTAAAATTGTTAACTTTATTAATAAGTTTAACTAAATAAATCTTTTTAACTATATTAATTAATTTAATTAAGTTAATTTTATTAATAATTTTGTTAATAATTTTATTTAATTTTATTATTGATCAATTATCAAATTGCAATTAAAATAATACAAGTTTATTTAATAGTAAACTACAAAATTATTTTTGATTCTGTTTTTTAAAATATCTTGTTAAAAATTAATTTAATATAAAAATAATAACTTAATTAATTGCAATAGATGATAAATAAGTATTATAATATTGTAACTAATTGTGATATTATTAAATATTGTAATGCTATCTTTAAGTGTATTTATATTTATTAAAAAGCTTTCAATAAGACAGCTTTAATAATAATATTTCTATCAAAATCTAATTATTAGATTTAAAATTATTTATTAAATACTTTATAATAGTAATAAAAGTAACTTTAAAAAAATTTTAAATTAATATTATATTTGAATTTATTAAATAAAATAATTATATTTAGTTTATACAATAAAAATTTATTTTTTTTTGATAGTTTTCTTTTTATTATAAAACATTCGTTTATTTTATAGAATGAAAATTAAATTAAAAAAATTTTTTTTATAAATAAAAATATTAATATTTTTTTTTTAAAAAAAAAAATTATTGCTATAATAATATATATACAATTTTTTTATTTATTTAAAAAATAATGATTAAGAAATAGAATATTTAATATTATTATTTATAAATATAAATTAAAAAAAAAGGAGATTTTTTTTATTTTTAAATAAATCATATATTGTATATTTAATAAAATCTTAATTTAAGTTAATTTTAAAATTAATATTTATAGTAAAAAAAATTTAAACCTTTTTAAATTAATATTAAATTTGAATTTATTTTACTATTTATTTTTTTTATTATCAGTATTTATTGTATATATAAATGTTAGCAGTAAAATCAAATTGATATGTAATTAATAATATTATCTGTAATATGATTTTACTAAAATGCTTCTATATGGTAATATTTCTATTTCTTTCATATAATTAATATAAATTGATTAATAGAAATTATCTGATAACTTGTATTATAAAATTAGTAATAATAAAAATATAAAATTTAGTTATTATAAAAAAGCAACAGGTTGGTTTTTGTAATAATAAAATAGTTAAAATATTTAATTTTAATTTCCATTCACTAATAAATAATTATAAATAAAAAGCATGCAAAATTAAATAAATACTTTTTAAGATAAGTCTATTTCTAAATTAGGTATTTCGGTTTCCATATTAAGGTAACCAATTGTCGATCGTATTATAGGGTCTGTTTTTATTGTTTGGATCACAACAATGTTAATATTTATTTAAAAGAAAAATAAAAGAAAAAAACGCGAGAAATAAGTTCATTTTTATCTCGACTTTGATACTAGAGTCCAAAGGTTCGGGAGTCGTACGAAGAGATCTGACCAATCAAATCAACCTTCAAATCGACCAACCTGCCCACTCGACAAGTCGATGTTTCCTGTTGATTCGTCGATCCAACCAAAAATGAATTTATTAATTGGGAAACATTGGAAAAAAAAAACACACTTTCTTCGGTCTTTCCTTATATTAAAATTTTTTGTTATAATTTTATTTCATTAATCTTTAAGGTCCCAAATTCAAAAATAAACTCATCAAATTAAATAAATTCAATCATCAAAATATATCTTCTGCATTTAAGTACCATTATAAAATAAAAATTTTTAAACTGACCAATCAGAGATTTCATCGATAGGTATAAAAAGAATTTCCAAAAAAAAAACTTTCTTTCCCATAAGTTATTTCTTCTTCCTTTTTTGCAGCCACGAAACAAGGGTTCTCGCCATCTACGTTTTAAGCGGAATTACTTCACTTATATTGCTCAAATATTATTCCGCATAAAAAGTAGCGCGTGAACACAGTTATGACCTCTGTGTCGTCTTCTCCTGTGAGATTTTCAACTTTTTTGACAATTACCGCAGCTTACTCTTTATCTTTCGTTAATATTCTCCTATTAATCACTTATCCTCTTCGATACAACTTTTTTACATTCACTCTTTATTTTGTCTATAGAACGGTGCTAATAAACCGTGGTTTTGTACAAACGAACGCCTACACTGGGAGTTTTTTGGTAAGAAACAACAAGGAACAGTTCAACCACGCGACGACGGGGTTGACAAACCACAAGAAGCAAACATAAAACAAAAGCAACAAGAAGCGAACAAAAAGCAAAGTTCCGCTCCGGAAGATAAAACAAGGCAAGCATATTTACAAAGTGTTCATTTCTTTTGTAAAAAATTTTCCAATTAGCTTATGCATCACAAACAAATTAACTGTTATAATAACAAGACTTTTATTTTTTTTTTTATTTCCTGATCACAGTGCAAAAACGAATATGCGACGAAGGTTTACAAGGATGCAAATGCACAGGATAGAAGGTCCCGGAACGAGTCTTACTAAAATGAGAATCGACCGATATATAGAACAAGAAGATATAGAACTTGAAGAAGACTTCATCTTGGAGGATGAAGCACTTGAACCAGAACCACCATTGTATGACTCTCCGGGACCTATTTTTATGGACTCAGAAGGAAGCCCTAAAAGCGAGGAGAAAAGAACGGAAGATGAAAGTAATTCAGAAGAAGCAGAAGATAGTAACGAAAAATCAGAGGCAGCCAAAAGTGAAGACGATGTCGACATAGACGAAGAAGAAGGTAAATTAATTTAAAAAATAAAATTTCCTTTTTTAAAAGATTTTAAATTTTTGACAAATTTGTCAATATTATGTAAAGGTATTTCTATTCGTAAATTTACACGAAGGACAAGGTCTAGGGTAATAATTACACCAAAAAAACCTCAGACACGAAAGTCTCAGCGAAAGGCATCACGATCGAAAGATGAGGAATCAGAAAATAATTTCAAAGGTCGTGATATAGTATTCGGTAATTATTTTTAAAAATTTTGTGGAACAGCAAACCCAATCCTTACTCGACACTAAATTTAAATTTTTTATATAGTTGATCCATTGGATGATAAAGCAGAATTTTGGTGGCCTGCGATGGTAAGTATAAATATAAATTCATAAAATTATGTTATACAAAAAAATATTGTTATATAAAATATATGTGAAAAAATAGATCGTTCCACAAAATGAAATTGACGAATCGATGGACGTTGATGGGAAACTTGAAGAAAATTTGCTTTCCGGAAAATTTCTTGTAAGATATTTTGAGGATATGACATAGTATGTGTTTAAGAATATTCATACTTTATATTACGCTCGTGAATAGAACCATAACTAACTCATTGTTCGTTTAAGTTCGGTAGTCGAACAAAAAGGTCTGAAGCACTTTATTCCAGATGAAGAACCTTATCTCACATTTAAAAATAATAGTGATAAATTTTCAAGTCATATTGGGGTTCGTAGGGCAATGCAATGTAAAGGGAAAGGAGAACCAAATAAATCTTTTAAATGGGACTATTGGAAGAGGCCAATAGAGGAAAATCAAGAACACATTCCAGTTCCAACCACAACGTCAAATACCAAGAGAAGAGCAAGTACATATAAAAGTGGATCAAAATCCAATTATAAAAGTTTAGAAGTCGAAGTAATAGTTCCACCATCAAGAATTCGTTCAAGAAAAAATAAGTCTCCAGTACGACGTAATAGTTCAACAAGGAGCAAATCTTCAATAACAAATGGTGGTAATAAAAATTCTCAATTTTCTCATGAAGCCGAACCATCTGAAGAAGAAAGCGCTATAGATGTATATATAGTAAATCCACCTAAACCACCATTATTAGGTCGTAGACGAAAATCTGAAATTGAGAACAGTGATTCCTTGATTAATGATACAATAAAAGACTCAAATAACAATATGAAAGCTGAAATTGTAGATAAAGAAGAAAAAAAATCAAATAAAAGTTCAAAAAGACGACGCAGCAGTCTGACAGATATATCAGATGATGGAGAACAAAACTCTAATAATAATTCAAGAAATCGTAAACTTAAACGTACTTCTGCGGGCGAATCAATGGATGAAGAACCTATGGTCCCCCCACCAACAACACCTGATACAACGTCTACAATGGTTGAAACAATAACGGAATTGCCTATGGAAATAGCAGAAAATTTAATTGAAAGTTCGACCGAACCAGAACATTCTGAACAAATCGAACAAGGCAATGAACCGTTAATAGAAATTATGGAGGAAGATCATGTACCATCTACGGCAGCACCATTGACCTCACCCTCATCGACCTCACCCCCTTTAACCATTGAAGACCTAAGTGAAGAAGCTCAGATTAATATTGCTAAGTTTAATTTTGATGATCCCACATTAGATCCGGAGGCTAAGGAAAAATTATATGATGATGCAGAGGAAGAACTTAGATCTTTAATGAAAGAGTGGCGTGTTCTTAATAGAAATATTCGTAAAGCGGAGAAGGAGCTATTATCTAAAAGAACGAGAAAATTGAGAAATAATGAAGGGCCCGAAGATGATAATATAGAAACTGAAGATGATGAGGGAGATTCCAATGGACATGTAGACAATAGTGTAGAGTTGGTAGATTCAAGCGAAAATGAAAACTATAATGAAGATGATGAGGAAGATGAGGAAATACAAGTAGTTACTCGAAGTCTTTCGCAAAGAAAGCTGAGTGAAGATACTAAAATGTCAAAAGGCAAGCGCACGTTGAAAAAAATATAGTGAAATATGGACTCTTTATTCTTTTTAACATTATAATATTTTCCCATATTATTGAAAATATACATAAATCAAAAGTTAAAAACGGTAAATTTCTTTAAATTTTAATTTGAATATTTTTTTTTGTGTATAGATAATGGATTTAAATAAGATAGTTATTTGTAACGTATAATATAGATATAGTATTTTATCTTTAGGGAAGTAATATAAAAAAAAAAATAAGATCCCGCTTTCGAATTTATTTTGTATTTTATAATTGATAATTCTCCATATAATTTGTGTAGTTTGCTTTAGTCACGTTACAAATGTTTTAAAATTTGAATAATTAGCCAATCAAAATCGGAGGAATTAGAATGCTTTAAAAAAAAAAAAAAAAAAAACCTAACTGCAAACATTTTGAAATTCCAGTTACCATGTTGAACCTCGCCTTTTCAAATTATAAAAGGTGTCTCTATTTATCTCGTGTAATACCGTTTGCTACACATTCTAACAAAGGGCTAGGTTTATCTTCGATTATATTTAAAAGAAACTATGCAGGCTCCGCTGGAGGTAACAATGTCAGTTTAAAATTTAACACCAAAGTTAACGCGATTTATGGTAATTATTATACAGATTCTATTCTTTAGAAATTTTTTATTAACGTCATTTATGTTTGTGTTTGACTTTCGATTTATTCTCAAAAATAGCTACTGAAAAAGACGCCGTTGTATGACTTTCATGTCGAAAAGGGTGGAAAAATGGTAATTAGTTTTTTTTTTAAAAAAAAAATAAATTAAAATAAATTATATGAATTAAGTGATATGTATATATTTATTCAGGTTTCTTTTGCTGGCTGGTCAATGCCAGTTCAATATTCAAACTTGGGAGTATTAGCGTCGCATTTACACACTCGTGAGAACGCCTCATTATTTGATGTATCGCATATGCTTCAGTTAAGGTAAACAATAAGATTATCGTTCTTTTATGATAAATTAATTTCCTTACATATATACAATATATATACAAATATTTTTTTTAAGACTTTCTGGGAGAGATCGTATATCTTTTCTTGAAAAGTTGGTCGTAGCTGATATAGAAGAATTACCATTCGGTAGTTCTACATTGTCAGTTTTCACTAACGAAAATGGAGGCATAATTGATGATACTGTTATATGTAAACATGAAGATTATATTCATATAGTGTCTAATGCCGCTTGTGCTGATAAAGATCTTACTCATATTCGCGAGGAAATGAAGAAGTTTCGCGGTGACGTTGATTTAAAAGTTATTGACGACCATGCTTTATTGGCTTTACAAGGTAAATAATACATTTACTTTTTTTTTAAGGACAAAAAAGATTTATATTTATACCTTATAGGTCCCAAAGCCGTGTCAGCTCTTCAAGAGTTATGTGGAAAAGACTTGGCAGATTTTAAGTTTATGACGGCGCGTCAACTTAATATAAAAAGCTCCGACTGTCATGTAACGCGCTCAGGATATACTGGAGAAGATGGCTTTGAGGTATATGTCAATTTTATTTGTTTGTCCATACATAATATTCATTATTTGCTGAAAACATTTCTATTTTATTATTACAAGATTGGTATTCCATCATCAGCTTCTGTCCAAATCGCAAACTTTCTTTTAAAATATCCTGGTGTCCAATTAGCTGGGTTAGGTGCTCGAGATAGTTTGCGATTAGAGGCCGGGTTGTGTTTATATGGTCATGACCTTGATGATACAACAACACCGGTAGAAGCTGGTCTAACGTGGACAATAGGTATGTTCGAAATTGTTTTATCGTTAGTTATCACTTCTTTGACATTTATAATTTATTAGGCAAACGAAGAAGAAATGAAGGTGGTTTTTTAGGAGCAGAACATGTTCTACCTCAAATAAAGGGAGGAGTAACGCGTCGACGGGTTGGCCTTATTGTTGAAGGGGCACCGGCAAGAGGTATTATTTATTAATTTATTACAATCGTTTTTTATGTTTTGTTAACAACATTCATATTCATTCATTTCAGAAAATGCCGAAATTTACAATAATGAAAATGAGTTAATCGGTAAGACATTTCTTTGTTATTAACATTTTAATTTTATTATATATATTGCAATGTTTATTTATGTTTATTTCTTTATTAGGTAATATAACAAGTGGAGGACCATCTCCTTCATTGCAGAAGAATGTTGCAATGGGTTATGTTAAACAAGGATATCACAAATCTTCAACTAAACTTCAAGTTAAAGTTCGAAATCGTATGCAAAAAGCGCAAGTTGTTAAAATGCCATTTGTTCCTACAAGATATCATAAATAAATATTATTTTAATTATGGAATTACGAAATTATCGTATGACAAATTGGTCTTCCGCCAAAACTGAATAAAAATTTAAATTAGAAATCTATTATACATTTAATTTGATAGAAAGATTATCTTATTATTATTTAAACCAAAGGATATTGGACATAATTGTATATTATTGTTACTCTTTTACTATTTTAAATTTTGGAAATAATTATATATCAATGGATTAAAGTGATGATTGAAGAAAAATTAACCAGGACCAAATAATTTTAAAGATTAATTTTACAATAAACTAGAAATTTATTAGAATGTTCTAATATTAAATAATACAATTACTAAATATTTTAAAGAAATAATCCATAAGTATAAATGTGTAAATATGTATAAAATTATTACTAAAAACAAATATATATATAAATATATATATATATAAATATATATATATACGTACATAAATTACACCGTATATATTTCTAAATAATATTAAAATATTAACACAATTTATATTTTATTGTGCTTAACTTCATTGAATACGTTATTAATATATATATATAAGAAAAAAAAAATAGATTTTATTGCTGTTGTTATACTTATTACTTAGCAATTGCATATCTTCCGCTATGACTTTCGGTGGTATTAATCATTTCGGAAATTGTTTTTTGCATTATAAACCATTCGTCATCGCGCGGGTATGCCAACTAAAAATTTTTTTTTAAAAAAAGAATATGTATTAGTAGGAAATAAATAGTTTCAATTAAAATAATATTTAAATTTTACCTCTCCAATATCATAAATATGAATACGTCCATCTGAAGAACCAATTGCTGTCTTTCGTCCTTCTTTATCCCAATTAATTTTATTCAAAGCTTTGGCTTGGCTTCCAACTTGGGTACTTACAATTGGTACCTATGATCAATTTAAATAAGATAAAACTTTAATAATAAACTAAAATTTCCTTAAGAAGTTAAAACAACCAATACTGACCTCTGTGTCAATATTCAAATTCCACACAGAAAATTTTCCTGTACCATCTACGGAAGCGAACAGAGCTGGATGTTTAGGAGACCATTTAACGTCATAAACATAATCATCAGCACTCTCAAATGAATATAATGGAGTGATTGATTGTGGTGAAGTTGATGGTTTTGAAATTGACTACGATTTGATTGACAATTAGAGTAAATAAAATTAGACTTCATTTAAGATTTATATAACATTATTTCAAATTTGTCATCAATATTACTTTGGCTCTCCATAATTTACAAGTCCAGTCCACAGAAGAAGTCAAATATAAATCTGAAAAGTCAACTGGTCCAGAAATAGGATGGAAATGAAGACCAGTAATAGGCCCCCAATGTCCTTTGTAAACATCATATTGATTAATACCAGCTTTACTGTAATTCATAAAAAAAAAGTTTTAAGCTCAAGGTTTTATATATAAATCAATTTTATTTATAAGAAAAATTATATTTCTTACCCGCCAGCACGTCCATATCGATTAGCTTGATAACAAACACCTTCTTCGGTTCCAACCCAGAAGGCAGCAGTTTCATTATCCGGAAAACCGAGTGCTGTAACCGAAACTTCATCAGTCTTGCTATGTTCGGAGTGAACCAATTCTAGTGTTTCCTAAAAAGAATATCATATTGCAGCGTATCAATTTAAAAATTAAACAGATCATATAGAAAAAAAAAAAACCAGCATATACCTGTGGTTGGACCAACATATCCAATTGCCAGGAACAAATTAATCCATCCGTACTTGCAGTGATGAGATTATGAGCATTTTGTGTTCCAACCATTTGCATTGAATATACGGGATGAGTATGTCCAGAAGCTGAGAGTGGTGTTTTGAGAACAGGCAAAGATTTTGCCCTCATATCCCAAAGCACTATTTGGCCTGAATATGTTCCTCCTATTACAAGAGTTGGATGAAATTCGGAAAACATGGTTGTAAGAACGTCCGACTATATAGGTATGGATTGTTGATAAAATTAGATTCTGGTCATATTTAAGTTATATTTAAGAATCTAAATTTCTAATAAAATTAAGTAAATTACCTGTGAATGGAAAATATATTCGGGTCGATCTAATAATTGTAAGCTCCATACTAAAGCAACACCATCTGGTTCATTCAATGCAAAAGGATTTTTATTATATGAAGCAACGCATAGTTCAGGATTCTAAAAATAGAGATTCATTAAAATTCTAAAGATTTAGGTTATATCAAGAACGAAATTAAATAAATTAGATATTTATTTACTTTGTGTGACCAATTTACATCGGTGACTGACCGGTTTTTGGTCCATCGTTCATCAAAGAACGAATGTAAATTTTTAACCCTAGATCCTGATTGATCATCACTACATATGAAAAGAAAAGAAAAGAAAAGAAAAGAAAATATCGTAAAAAAAAAAAAAATAATTAATTTTTATGATTATAAAAAATCATAATAATATAAATAAGTAATTACTTACTTTTCATTATCTTTAATGATTGAATAATCTTTCATAAAGTCATAATTTTCATTAAGCGCTCGTTCAACAATTTTAGTTGAATGATCAATAAATTTAGCAAATTCATTTGAAACAAGAATCTTTTTTCTATCTTCTTCCGATAAATCTTTAAGTTGTTGTGCTCGTTTCTTTTCCGCTTCGATTTTTAATTTTTCTTCTTCCAAAGCAGCTTGACGTGCCTTTTCTTTTTCTTCTTGTTCTTTTAAGATTTTAGCACGAATTTCATGTTCATCAGGTGGTGATGGTCCAAAAGAATTTTCATCAGTTTGGACTTCTTTACTGTAAAGTACGAGTTCCTAATGTATAGTGAAAATCGAATTAGAAACTATCTTGTAACACCAACATGTAAAATGAAATCGTTATCTACCTTTGGAGCAATATCTAATATCACTGCTTCAAATGAAGAGAATTCCGGAATATATCGAGGAGGCACCGTTACGCTCGGACTAAATTACAAACCCAATATAAAAAAAAAAAAAATCAGATTATTATATAAATTAGTTTATCTTCAAAATATTAGCCAATTTATATTTACCTTTGAGGAGTTGAAGTTACAGGAGAAATACCGTAGCCTGTCGAAACAGAACTGTGACGTGCATGATGTGAGGGTATCACTTTTTCAGATTCTGTATCTTCAGCTTTCGATGGTGTTCCAGGACGGTCTCCGTCTAACAAGGAGTTGACGAGCTCATTAATCATTTCCTTGCGACTCCTTTCCTATAAGAGCAAAGGTAAACCATCTTTAAGAATTAAGGTCTTGAAAGACAAATGTGAAAAATATTTATGGTACTAACCGCAGGTTTCTCTTCTTGCTTCTGAGACGCATTGATAAATACTTGTTTTCTCTCTTCTCTTGCACGACGAAGTTCGGCAAGTTTTTGTCTTTTCTTTTCTAACTCTTCTTTTCTACGGTCTAATTCCATCATGAAATATTTGTTTCTTAAAAATTAAGGGTTAAAGGATTAGGGTCACCGTATAAGCCTTAAAAAAACCAATCGAATGACCAGCTAATTATTACGATAATACGTCAGTATATATAAGGAAACCTTGATGTACGTGGAAATCCGAATCAAGTTTAATACTTACTGCGGTTTGACTCGTGGGGTTAAAGTCCAAGCACATACATCTTTTTATATTATGAACCTAAAACAGAAAAAGAAGTCTATGGTATTTGGTTTCTTTAAAACCCTGCATATACATGTTCCGCCACAATTCTAAAGAAAAAAAAAATTGATTTTTCATTAATAGTTAGTTCAATAAACTTTTTGGTAAATGTACAGATTATTAAAATTTTCCCACATTTTATGTTTATGCATTGGCGTAAAATCCGAGTCCAAATTTCAACAGACCCGAGTCGCATGGTTGGTAATAAATACTGTAATAATAAAGGGGTATTATAGGTGTTAATACGATGTGATTATAGACAGGGTGATTATAGGCAGGTCTGACCGTATATGTCGATCATTTCTGTCACCAAATTGTGTTTTTAAAAATTCGGTAAAACTTATTTAACAATAATCAAAAAATTTTTCAGGAAGTGCGTCTCATAATTGATTTTATTCGTGTAATTATTTTCCTTTTCTTTTATTTATATATAAATATATTAAATATATTTACATAAATTTTAAGCAAGAATAATAAATAACTCTCGGTGCAGCGTAAAAATAATTCCTTTTTGAAAAAAGTCTCCGTCTAGATATTTTTTTTATTTATGTGATGAAAATTTTAATAATGAATTGATGTCACCATCGGAAATAAAGTCTTTAAATTCTGAATCACTAACACGTTCAATTCTTGCAAATATTTCAAGGTCCAAACCCGATTCTACAAAATCGTTATTTCTTTTTTAGAGGAAAAAATGAATTTGCAAAATCAAACAGCGGTTCAATCAGAGTCTTTTGACGCGTCCAATATTAACAATATAAAAGCTTCAAATGTATTCGTATCTCCACATTTCAGGACAAGGGCAAATGCAGCTCGCTTGTCATTCAAAGAATTTCAAAAGAAAGCAGTTGATAATCCACCAAATTTATCCGTTGCCCAAAATCCTATCCTTTGTGATTCACACACTCCAACTTTTGCAAATTTATTTTTCAAGAAATTTGGAAACATATCAAAGGAAATTACAAATGAGTCAACTACACTTAGTGAAGAAAGGATTCTAGAAAATGAAAATTTAAAAAAGGTTACCTTAAATAAAGCAAAGTCCTTATATAATGAAAAAACAGCGGAACCTCTTAATCAGGAGCCTTCAATTCAAGAAAAGACTTCAGATAAAGAAACTTGCGCTGATTCTAATAATACCTCACTTCAATCTCCAGAGCTGTCCTCACAGCGAACATCATCTCTAACCGAGAATAAAATTTCGGCTCACGGTTTACATTCTGACACTTACTTGGATCAGAAAACAACTTCATCCTTATCAAATAATGGTTACTTTCAAACGGATAATAATGATGAGGTACTAATAGAAGAAGATACGATTGAGATATCCAAAGAAAACGACAAAGTTAACGTTGAAGGATCACTTTCCTTTAATAAAAATAATTCCGATCATTTTCTTATTTCTCAAACTCCTTCACGTTGTAACTCTGAATTAAAGGATAATTTAAATGATGATAATGAGTTAAATCTATTAATTGAAACCATTCAAAGATGGAAAGATGAAGTGGTTAGAAGGGACTGCCTTATTGGAGATTTGGTGAGACGAAATATATTTAATTTTGTTTGGTTAAGATTTTTATAATCAATGAAATAATATATATTTTAAATTTAATTAAAATAATTATTAGCGTAATGAAATTGCCACGCTTCGCGATATTTTAGAACGTAAAAAAAAATCTTTATTTAATTATCGCGAACGTATGCTTCTTGTGGAGTCGATGATTAAACAGCAACAAATTTATACCGAACGTAATCGAGAACGAATCAATAATATCAAGTTAAAATATTCATTGTTTAGTAACTTACTCTATAATATGGGCAATAATATGAAGGAAATATGTAATCATAAAGAAAGAATGGAAGAAGAGTTTGAATCAATGAGATCAGGTAAGTTTTATTTTGTTATTACAAATATTCAAATCTTCAAATCCCTCTAATTTATATCGTAAATTTCACAGAATTTAGTAAGCTTACTACTAAATACAAGTCAACCTTAGATAATAATGCTGCAATGACTCAAGCACGTATGTTTTGTTAAAGTTAATATTACTTTGTTATTTTGTTAACATTTGAACGTTATTGTAAAATTTCTGTATTATTAGAACGAGATCAACTAGTACAAATTACTGAATTCAGCTCAAAACTTATTGAAGCAAATGCACAGCTCACGGACATTAGAACTCGGTTACTTCAAGAAATACAAGAGACAGATAGTAAATCCTCAAATTATTCATCCGAACTTGATGGTATTTTAAACCAATTATTAAGTGAGGTTGAGAATAAAGAATTTAAAGATAATCGAAATTTGATAAAAGAAGACGAAGAAAAGTATGTGGTTAATTTGTAATGAATAAGTTTACAATGACGATAATCTTGCTCATTCATGTCTAATTTAGAATTGCTCCTCTGTCAATCAATAAAATTGAACGGAAAATCGAGTCTATTCGATCTCAAGTTACTCAATTGAAGTTCATGATTAAGGAGAAAGATGAACGGTATTTTGGATAGAAGATATACATACATTTATTTATTAATTTATACATATTATTGTCTTATCTTTGGTTTTTTCTTGAATGTTATTAATAGTATAGCTCAGTTAGATGTAGCTGAAAAGGAAAGGGATGACCTTAAAGTAGAAATTATTCAAACAAAGGAATTAATGAAAACGGATCGCGATTCACTCAAGCAAGAAATAGAAATCATGCGTGCTAAACACGAAACTGATCTTAAGCGAGTTGAATCAGAATTTTGTAGGGACCGTTATAAATTACAGAATGATTTTCACAAAGAACGTTCTCAGATTGAGGCTGAATGGCGCGAAGAACGCCTTCGATTAGAATCAGAACGTCATGAAGAACGTAATCATCGTTTACGTTTAGAAGACGAATATCGGAATGAAAGGTCAGAACGGTTTAGGATTGAAACCGAATTAAGAAGCTCTGAACGAAAAGTAGATGAAATGTCCAAGACGTGCGATAAAGATAATTTAAGGTAAAATACCGTAATACTTGTATTATTAATGATAATTATTTGATACTAATTATATGTTAAATTTTAATAGGATTGTACAATTAGAATCCCAATTAATTAAAATGGATTGTTGTCAACCAGATAGTTCAACTGGTACTTTACTTTTGCTTTTTTCAGACTTTTCAGACTATACCAAATTATTTAAAATTGAAATAAAATTATGCATTTTAGTCGCTGTCGGAACTGCTGATATACAAGATTTAGATCTTCAAATTCAACATAATAAGATTATTTCCGAACTTAATAAAAACAACCTTGATAATAAAAGGAAGATCGAAAACTTGATAGATGAGTTAGAAACCTGGAAGGTACGTTGTCTCAAGTATTCCCTTTTATGATAAGATCTAATTTTATTGTTTACAACATACAAGTCCAAGTCCAGTTCACTTGAGTCACAGCTGGCTTCATTGAACTCAATGTATAATAAATTACATGAGCACAATAAATCACTTGTTGAGATTAGCGACAGTTATCTGCAGGTAATTCGTAGTTTTATAAATGAAATAATACTATTAATTAAACCAAAAATTAATTTATTTGTAGAACAAAGAAGCGGTGGATCAAGCACTTAATCGCACTACAAATTATTATCAAGATATAACTAAAAAAATTACTGCAGAACATGAAAATGAAATTCGAAAGCGTGATTGCAAAATTCGTGAAATTGAAACGAAAGAAGCCTCTTTATTAGAAGAAATCGTAAGTTGATTTCTGAATTTAGAATGAATACTTTTATCAAATTTATCTATTTGATCATCTTTTTTTTTATTCAATTTTACAGCAAATGTTAAAGTCCCAAATATTAGAAATGGAGGACAACAATAAATCTTTACAACACAAATTAGTGGGTATTAATATTATTGATTCGTTCTCGATTACGTTCGGTATAAATTTGTTGCTGTTTAATCATCGACTCCACAAGAAGCATACG
>CAJVPP010001090.1:0-22931 GCA_910592005.1 Funneliformis mosseae | reverse complement strand
AAATCAGTAATCATCTACTATAACGAATAATTCGTTAACGCTATAACGAATTATTCGTTATACATTCCGCATAATTCTTTATAGCGTTAACGAAGATTCTTATAACGAAGTCCTGATTGGCTAGATCGGCAACTTCGTTATATCGAGGTGTGACTGTATATTAGAATTAATTTTTTATACCTATCCTTATATACGTAATTTGTGATATCCATCAAAGACTTAACATAAAATCCCACTTTTTTAATATGTTTTAGAAAGTTTTTCAGAAATGTAAGAACATCTTTTGCTTTATAATAATACTTGTTATAAATCTTAGATATAGCAGATTTTTTCTATATATCCTCAGTGATAATTTTTTATTTTTAGTATGATTTAAGAAAGACTGGATATATTTATTGTCTATATTGCCTTCTTTATTAACTAAATTATTTCTTAGTTTTTTTAACCTAGATTCGAGCTTTTTAGAACAGTATTTCATTATAGCAATATATAGATCTTTTATATTATTTCTATTATGTACTTATTCTAATATTATAGGAACATCTTTAGATATAGTTATCAGAGTTTTTTAACTTTTGTTAAGATACTTGATATCTTCAGTACTCTAAGCATTATTCTTAGTGATGTAAACTTTGCATTTATTGAGTAAATTTTTCAAGTTTACTGTTACTATTTCTTTACTAATATTATTGCTAAAATACAGGAAAATTTATTAAGGTCTGATAGTTGAATATCTTTTTTAGTTACTACTTATTGATAACAAATTTAATGCTTTTAGTAATATATACTTTACTATAAAATTTTTTCTTTTACAACATTGCATTATTAATAATCATTACTAGACCTTAAATAGAAAAATTTTAAATTGTAAGATAATTTAATAGTAAATAAAAATAAAGGCTTTATAATTTTATTAATATAGTTTGAAAAAACTTATAAATTTAAAAAAGTTTGATAAAGAGAAAGTTATTCAATCTGTATATCTAAAAAAAAAATGTACTATTTACTATAATAATTTATTTATCAAATTTAGACTTTAAAATATTTAATTATATAAAGTATTAGATAACTTGATATAGTTTTGATCTATATAGTTAACTGTATATCTTAATGATATATGTGTGACTTTTGAGCCAAATTTTATTTATTTCTTACATTATATATATAACTGATAACAGGTTTAAAATATTGATAATTATGAACATATGAAGCTTAAATCATGAAGTTAATGTTAGAATAATATATTAGAATAGGTAGTTTAGATAAATTAAAATAGTATATATCAGAAAATTTTTTTATTTGATTTTTGTATAATTCTAAATGAATAAAAATATAGTTAAAAAAATAATGGTGAATTATAAAAGCATTTAAAATTTTAAGTTTAATTAATAAGACTTAACTCTTAAAAATAATTTAAAATAACTATATATAGATTCTTATAATACTTTAAAACAATTAAATTTTTTTCAATAATTCTTTCTTGAGCTGATCACACATAAATTGCTTTTTAAATTCTTCTGAATTTTTGTGAAAATATTTTACATATTACTTATATTATTTTTGTACTTCTATAGCAAATCCATACTATAAATAATAGATATTGAGTTTTAGTCTTTGAAGATATTCAGGTATTTTTAAGAAATCTGATTTGCAGATACTAAAAGGTGAGTCAAGAATATTAGCTATAACTTCGTAACATAAATTTTTGTATTTATTTAAGCAATATAAGTACTATAATTTAGAATGCTTTATATAATTAAAACTCAAAAATTATTTATACATATCCATTACATTAGAATACAAAAATTTATATATTTTGTAGAAAGATATATACCTCCTCTACTGTAAGCGATTTCCTTAGCTTCTGAAAGACTACAGAGAAAATTATTATCATATTGTGAGTATCATCTTCTTATATTTTTTACTTGATAAAGAATTATAGACTATTTATGACCTTTGATACATCTCTAAAGTATCAGAATATGTATATTAACATATTCTGTAAAAAGATCATTATTATGCAATATTATTTGCTATATTGATATTGAATCTAATATACTATATCTTTAATACTAAGTTCCCTTAAAAATATTCTTTGCAAAAGCCTTTCATTTATAATTTTCTTTATATTATTATTCAAGAGAATTCCATTTATTAATATACTTAGTTATAAGGCAAAGACCTTCTTTTTTTTGCAGATTTTCTTATATCTTCAATTATTCAAGTATAATGATTTTAACTGCACATCATGAGCATTATATTTTTTATTCTTTATACTAGTAAGTTTTGCAGACTATAAATGATTTTTAGCATATTTCAAAGCATTAGCATTTTATAATTAATATATTTTTTAGAAAGAAATTTGCTTCTTTTATTATGTGCAATCTCTTTAGCAACATTTAAGATTGCTTATCTAAACTTATTTTAGATTTGATAAAATGTTTAAATTATAGTTTTGCTAAATTTTTTACTAAAGTTTTAATATAGTTTTGCATTTTATAAGCTTTGATATAGTTTTTCCTTTTTTAGAATTTTGCAATATCTAAAGTTAATTTTACCATTAATAATTTATACTAAATTTCAAAAGGCTAATAAGCATAATATTATTTTATTTTATACTTTATTTTTCCCTTTAAATGTGATTTACTCTAATATCTTTGATTAGTTTTATTTTTATTTAGCTAGTTAGTCCTTTATCACATATTATTTAACAAAAATATAATAAAAAGCTTTATTTTGATTTTTAAATATATTGTATGTTTTATAAGTGATATTAATATTTATTAATTATATTTTTATTGAATAATTATTTCATGATTTATAGAGACTCATCAGTACCTAAAACTGTTTTAGAATTAGTAGAGATCTATACTAGATATATGTCATAATGGATCTGAAAAAAAGTAATTTAACTATTATATTATTTCAGATTTAATTTAACTGAATTATTATATTGGAAAAAATTCAGTTATAAAATATGTTTTAACTCTAATGAAATTCTTTAAATAAGAGGATAATTGAATAAAAATAAATCTAATATTTACTTGTTATAAACTGCTATAAGTCTTTAAAATATTATAAATCAATAAAATCAGTAATATTACTATAAACTCATTAATTATTAATAAATACACCTAAATAAAAATTTAAAATCATATTAGATAAGATTATAATAAAATTATACCTAAATCTATCAATTTCTATCCTAGATATAATATAGAATATATTTTAAATTTTTAACATTATACTATTAATTATCAGTTTGAATAAAATATTAAAATAAAAAAGTAATATGATTATTTATCTATCATTAGATCTCATAAAATGTCACAATAATAGGTTGATCATATAAGAGCTTTTTTACAAAAGTTATTTTCTAAAAAATATAATATTTATCATATATTTTACTTTTTCATATAATTTGAATAAGGAGTAAACAAGTACTAAAATATTTATAATAAAAGAAGTTTATTGAAATTAAAACACCTATTTTAGTTTCTTCAGCATTAGAAGCATAAGCTAAAAATACTATAACTATATTAGTAGTAAGCTAAAAGATAATTTATATAAGTATCATAGACTTAATATTCATAAAAGTCAGATGATTATCTGCTTTAAATGCTAAAAATTGGTAAAGATTACTAAAATAAAGCCAAAAAGTATATTATAATAGATAACGTAAATAGAATTATAAAGTTGAATTTGAAGATTTAATGAAAAATTATTAAATTACTTTACTTTAAAGTTAAAACTGAAAATAAATCACATTCATTATCTTTTCTATTATTACAAAAGTTTAAACTTGTGATTAAAAATTTTTGAAGTAATTAATTAAATATACCTAATATTTTTAGCAGAATAAATTTAAGCAATCATGCTGAAATATATTTTAATTACATATGAAAAAATGCAAAGAAGTAAATAGACTTAATATATTTCAATTAAATATTACTTTACAAAAATATATACTTAACTATATATAATTTATATTTGATTAATTTTTTCATATTCATTCTGCTATAATACATTTAAGTAATAATACTAGATGAAACTAAAATATTTAATCCTATAACAAAACTGAAACTATTTAGTCTTTAATAATTAAATGCCTAAATGTTAAAACTTTATTTTTATAGATTTTTCATAAATATTTCATAAATTTTAATTCACAATTTTTAATAATATTTTATTTTACTATAAATTTTAGAAATTTAGAATTTTTATAAATAAAATATTATTTATTATATTTTATTTACTATATAGGAAGTTTAATAAAAAAATTTTTTAATAAAATTTTGATTTTTATTGCATTAGTTTTGATATTATTAAATTAAATGTAATAAGATCTTAATTTTAGTCAAAAAATTTCTCAAAGCCTGATTTTTCTCGCAAACTTTTCATATAAATAATTCTTATTTATAATATAATTAGTAATATTTTTTGATTATATTTAATTAATATAAAAAATAAAAGATTTAAGTTAAAATTAATAAATATTAAATAATAATATATTTTTTAATAAAGATAAATAAATAAATATTTATAATTTATATATTATAAAGCAATTTAGTTATTTAGTCATATATTAAAAGTTTAATTAAAGTTTAGACTTTAATCAAAAGTTTAAATTTTAGTCAAGAGTTTAGTCAACACTAAAGTTGCTTATTTAAATTTATTTTGTATTTAACAAAATGTTTAAACTATAGTTTTAATAATTTTTTACTAAGATTTTAATATAGTTTGTATTTTTATAAGCTTTGATATAGTTTTTACCTTTTCTAGAATTTTGCAGATTTTTTAATAAGATTTTAATATAATTTCGCTAAATTTTACCTTTTTTATTTAGATAACTTGTAAAACCTCTAAATTTCATCTAGTAACCTTAGTTAACACAAAAGTTTAGTCATAATAAAAATAATTTAGGTAGGTATCACTAATTATAATTATTAATTCATATTTAATATTAAATAATAATAGTATAAATATTAATTATAAAAATTTTAAAATATAAATAATATAGAATTAATTAAATAAAATTAGAATAAAATAAGCTATATATATTAAATACTTAAAATTAAGTTAATAAATTAATAAATTAATTTAAATTTATTAAAGTTAATCCTTCTAGAAAGTAATATGTAACAAAAAATTTTAAATTTTTTTTAAAAAGATTATCATTAGATAATTATTTAATTGAGTGAAAAAAAGTAAGAACTAGTTATGTATAATATAAATATCTAATAAAAAAAGTTCAAGAAAAGTCTATAAAAGATTCTTTTCAATTATAATTATATTATATAAAATATAATATAAGCTTATGTTATAATAAGAATAGAAATAATTATTTTAAAGATTATTATATTTAAAAAAATTATTTTTTATAATCAAATTTAAATATTTTATTAAGAATTAGTATAGCTACAATTGAATTTTAATAAAATTGTATATAATTTTTTAGCTAATAAAAAATATACAATTCTTTAGCTAATAAAAATATTAAATATTTTAATATATAATCAAAAAATATAGATCAGAGTTATGTGATATTGATAAAGTTAATTAAATATAAAAAAAATTTTTAAATTTTTTTATAATAATAAATGAAAGATAATTTTATAGTAAATTTGCTTAAAATTATTTACTGTTTAAGAGATAATAAATTTTTTTTAAAATTTAAATTTAAAATTGAATTATTTTAAAAAACTTCTTAATAAACTTATAAAATATATATTAAAATATATTGTTATAGTTAGTTCTTTAAGATGCTTATTTCTTCAACGTTTTACAGGCAAATTTGCCTGCAATTTTATTTAATAATTAAAATTATTTATAATAATTTTAAATATTTTTAAAATAATTTATTCAAAATTAATATTTTTATAATAAATTTTATGATATTTTCTAAATAAAAATTCAAAAAAATGTAATTAATTAGTAATATTTTAAAGATAAATATATGATAAATTATTATGAAAAAAAGTTAATTTTTTTAACTTATATATCTTGCTATATATTAATTTTAGAAATATGAAAATATAATTATTTAATAGGTATTAATAAGATAAATTCAATAAATTAAATTTATTTTTTTGTAATTATTAGATAATAAATTATTTTAAAAAATTGAAAAATTGAAAAATTAATATATATTAATAATTATTAATTTTAAAAATTTAAAAATATTTTTATTAAATAAATTTTAATATAATAAATTTAATAAACTTTATTTTATCTTTTTATAATCACTAGATATTAAAATATTATAATTTTTCTATAATATTTTATAATCAATTTATACCTATGTTTTAAGAGATAAGTGATAAGTGAAGTAATATTTTAGATAGTAAGCAAAAGGTTTATTTATAATTAGTTTTAAAAAAGTGTTAATCATTTAACAGCTTATTTAATATAGAATACTGCCTCAGTCAACACTTTGTATTATATAAGTATATTAAAGAGATTAAAGTAAACTATTTAATAAAACTACTTATTAAATACACTAGATATAAGACACACCGCTAAGCTTAAAGAAAATATTCTTTATTTATATGAATTAAAATATATAAAGTTATTAAAGAAATAAAAGAAATAAATATAATATATGAGATAAATATAATAAAATAAATATATAGCATAAATAAAATAAAATAAATAAATAAGATATATTGTATTAAAGAAATGTATATCATAAATGATATAAAAGACATAGAAGATATATATGACTTCTTAGTAATTAATATTATCTTTTTGATCATCATCATCTATGTCTTCTTTCGTGTAATAATATTTTTATATAATTATTATATTACTAAATTTAAATATTTTATCAAGAAATTAATACTTTTTTTTAACTTAACAAATTTAATTAATAGATAACTTAAGGAATAATAATTTTAAAGTTTTTTATCACTTTTTAAATTAAGATTAAAATGCAATAATTTAGAATTATTTTATAATTATTTTTTTCATTAAGTATAAAAGAATAATTCTATTTATAATTAATTAATACGTTATCTATAATATATTAAAAAGTTTTATATACTATTTTAAAAATATATTAGTAAAAAATAATATATTTGATAAATTTATTATACCAAAAGTTTTTTGAATTTTTTAATTATTTGATTTTTTTACAAAGACATATCAAAGTATTTACAAAAAGCTAAATTTTAACTTTTATATAAAAAATTTTATTAATAATATTAGATTTTAGATTAATTTATTTTTTAAATATTATTTTACCTTATCTTTGAATAAAAATTTTCCTAAATTTATAATAACATAAGATAACTTTTTGGATTATACAATTAATAAGAATTATATAAGATCTTTGCAATAAAAAAGGAGAAATAACTAAAAAAAATCAATTTTACTTTTATATTTTAAATATGATTTTTAGATTAAAATATAAGTATTTTGTAGTAAAAATGAGAGAAACTATCAAAAAAATTTTTCTTTATAAATTAAATATTATTTTTTTAGTAAAATAAATTCAGATTTAATATTAATTTTAAAAAATTTTTTTTGGTAATTTTCTTTCTTTCTATTACAAAATGTTTATATTTTAAATTTAGCATCAACTTATCTTTTATTTTTTTTGGCTGTTTCTCTCTTTTTATTGCAAAGGTTTTATATTATTACAAAATTTTCATTTAAAAGAATAAAATATCTTTATATATAAATTTAAAGAAATAATATTTTGCTAATTTTTTTTTTTGATAAAATTTCTAATTGAATATAAAAAAAAGATGTTTTTTGAATAATTTTTTTTTTTAATTTTTCTTATATAAAGTTTTTTTTTATTGATAAAAAGTATTTTATAAAGACAAGTTTTACTTTTAAAGATTTTTCTTTATTTTTTTTTTTTATTTAATTTTAGTACTAACTTTTTTCTTATACACATAATCTAAAATTTATCAATCTTTTTATCTTTGCAAAATAAAGAGTTAGAATTATTGAGCTGATCTACAATAATACTAGATATATAATAACCTTCTAAATAAAAAATATTTTGAATTTATAACTTAATCTCTTCAATATTATTATTCTTCAGTTTTATAAAAATAATTAGCAAAATTTGATAATAAGATAATACAAATATATTTTCTCTCCTTTCTAATTAAAAAATAATTATATTATAATTTTTAATAATTTTTAATATTTATAATAAGAATTTAATAAGATTATAATAAGAAAAATATCTAAGTAAAACGGAATTAGTGACTACATTACATAATTTTTAATGCAATTTATCTTAACCAATCATACATGACTCGTAAGATGACATCATAAAATACCTTTTGTTGTACAGTAGATCATTTGGGTTGACTTATTTTGAAAGTTCGTTCATTATTTTTTTTAAAAACGAAACTTATAAATCTTTATACTAATTTCTATTAAGATGGGAGATGGAGGCTTTTTCAAGGTTAGAATTTTGTATGGTGCTGTCCGATCTATTGAAATAACTTCAGCTGATTTTGTTTTTTTTTTTTTTTTTGCGATCTAAATAGGGTACGAGTTTGGAGCAAGACAGCCGATTTTCTGATAAACAGAAAAAATTATTGAAGAGTATGAATTTTCCCTCAGAGTTCAATTTAAAGGTAATTTCAATTATTTAATTCTTTATTCTCTGTAATTTATGTCTACATTCTACACCCTTTTTAACCTGTTGTTGGACAATTTGCTCTTCAACGCTTTGAGATATATAAGTCGAACCTCATTGAATGGTTACCCTATTCGGCGAAATTTTTTTCCTAGACATTTTTCCAATGATCTTATCCAAATATAAAAAAAAAACAAAAAATTTTTAGTTTACTTTTTGATTCTATGCTACCTGTACAATCTCTTAAGGCGAAGGCAGTTCTTTGTTGAAAGCATTTGTATCAGCAGCAGTTATTGGCCGTGTTTCAAAATCAATCGCCATTGAAGGCAATTTAGATTTTCAATTTTTTTTTTTGTTTCTGTGAATTTAAGTTTAATTCTTCAGAAAAAAATCATTTGTTTGTTTTATTGGTATACTGTTATTATTATACTTGGCAGTACTTCTTTTCGTCCTTTCTTTGATAGAGAGAAAGTGGTAATGGATAAATGCACAAAATTTGTCTTAATTATTATTTTCACAATTCGCTCAAATTATTTTTCAACCTTCTTTTTATTTCCTACTGCATTCGATTATTAGGTTGACTTGAAAAAAGTGAACTTAAATGTTATTAGGCCGTGGGTCGCGCAAAAAATCGTAGAGTTATTGGGTGGTGAAGATGAAGTAGTCGTCAATTATGTGTTTGGATTATTAGAAGAACCAGTTAGTTGTTCATTTTCTCTACAAGCAACTTTTTTTTGTATTTCGTAAATTAATTACCTTCTTTATTTTAGGATTTGGATCCAAGGATGATGCAAATTAATCTTACCGGCTTCTTGGAAACAGACGCACCAATTTTTGTTACAGAATTATGGCAATTACTTTTATCAGCTCAGGAAGGTGAAAATGGTATTCCAGCAATTTTTCTTGAACAAAAAATGGAACAGATTCGTAAGAAGCAGGTGAATTTTAAACAATTCTTTATTAGATGTAAAACTTTATTAATGTTTACATTAAATTAATAAAAATAATTTAATGCCTATTAAATAGGAAGAGGATGAACGAATTCTATTAGAAATTCGGAAAAGACGTGAAAAAGAGGAGGAGGAAAGGACAAAACTGCGAGATGTAAGAGAAAGAGAGCGAAGGGAAGAACGTGAAAGAAAGGTATGCTTTATTAATCAAGTTAATTAGCAAAGTAATTAGTTAGGAAAAAGAAGGGAGACAATTTTGTATTTCTATCGTTTCATGGAAAATCATTTGTCTTACAAGCAAATCTTTATAGGAACGTGAACACAGATCGAGCCGTCACCGTAGTAGAAGTAGAGATGAAATTAGACGGCCTCGCAGAAGTTCACGACGGAGATATAGTCGCAGTAAAAGTGAAGAAGACAGGCGACGACGTTCCCACAGGAGGAGTAATAGTAGAAGTAGGGATCATAGTAGGAATCGTGGTGGAGATCATAGTAGGGAACATCGAAGACATAAAAATAATAGGCGTAGTAGAAGTAGAAGTAGAAGTAAAGAAAAGCGAAGGCAGGAAGAACGTAGACAACGTCAGAGAACTCGTAGTAGAAGTAGAGAACCGAGTAAGCGGCGGCGCTTATCTAAAGATTCAAAAGAATCTATAGATAGAAATAGTCACGTATTATCTCCCAAAAAAAATAATCGTAAAGATGTTGTAGTTACAGATGATGATTTAAAGAAAAGGACTGTTGAATTAGTAGAAGATAATAATACTACTACACCAAATTCGCCCATTCGTAAAAAAGTAGTAGATGGTCCATATTTCAAATCCAAGTGGAACGATGATGAAGATGAAGAAGAAAGCGTGGAAAGCAAAAAGGTACATTTGGCAAAATAAATTTTTGTAGACAACAAGAAAATCAATAAACAAGTCGTTTCTTCATTGTTGATTAGAAATCTAATTCCGATCTTGAACAACTCGAACAACTTCGTGCTAAAGCATTTGAATCGATGAGAAATCGCAAGTAATCTTATTGGAAGTTTTTGTTTTGACTTCAAATGAGTTACTTGTTCAAATCTTAAAGGCATGAATGCATGTACCCTTTAGATATTAGACATTGGATTAATGAAAGTTTTAATATGGGATTTGCATTTATATTTGCCATTCATCTCCAAAAATAATAAGATAAATTAATAGCAATTTAATTATAAATAAAAATAATTTTGCCTTAAGATCTAACTAGAAATTAAGATAATAGATTACATATTCTATCAATTCTATCTCTATTGTTCAGACGTTATAAATGAACTTTACATAATAATATTAGGTGCATATACATTCTAAGGTACACAAAATCTAAGTTGTTCTGCAACACTTTAACGAATATTATGGACTCGACCACAATTAACGCGCGTTCAATTTGTTCAAAAGATTTACTCCAATCCCTAACATTTCATTACCCAAGAAATAACAATTAAGTTTGGAACGTAGGATAGTTCCGAGATTTATTAGGGCAAGGTAATGAAGAAAGAGACGACGTAGATTACCATTACTAAACAAATAACCTTTTTTTTTTTTTGACTTGTATTGATTTTTTATTAATTCAGAATGAAAAATTATAGTTTTCAATTGTATTAATTGTTTTTTATTATCTCTAAATCAATTCGCATTATAAGTAGAAAACTTAAAAAACAAGTAAACTAGTGTAACTAAAGGCCTCTATAGTTGTTGAAGATTCCCTTAAGCAATCCCAAAAACTATAATCGTCCGAAGCGCGAAATATTTACTGCGCCCACAGAGAACCTAAAAAATAAGTTACGTAAACAATCAATTATCGATCTAACCAGATTTAGATTAGGAAAATATTTTCGGAAATAAAATCATTTTTTCGTTATGTAATAAATTTTGAAGCATAAGCATGTGGACATGTCTAAACTTCATTTAGCAATTAAACTAACCAAAAAATTGAATTTGCTGGTCTACATATAACGTAAGCAAATTGATACAAACTTTTCGGTATTCTTTTTAATAAAATCACTCAACTTACTTCCATTATTTCAATGAGCAGAAAGGCTTGTCACGCTGGTTCTTGGTACACCGAGCAAGGTAAACATAATATATAGATACTTTTATATAATAAGAAACAACAGTCTTTCTTTCGGTAATTAAAAATCTGAGACTTTTTTTAAGAACGAAAAATTTTATACCTTTTACATTGTAAATTTTAAAAGGACCTCATTTAAATGAGGAACTTACTCAGTGGTTAGATAACGTTCCACAAAAGATAGAAGACGATGTCCCTATTCCCGTACCTGGAGCTAGAGCTATTATTGCTCCGTAAGTTTTTTTGAATTCTTTATTTAAAATGATAAAAGTATCACCTCTTTTTTTAAATTTGAATTTATGACCTTTAGACATGCAGGATATATGTGGAGCGGACAAGCCGCAGCATTCGCTTATAAGAGCATTGATCCCGATTTTGTGTAAGAAAACAGATTTATTTTAATGTTGCCAAACAAAACTTACTTTCAATCTAATATTGATCTTTAATTTAGGAAACGTGTTTTCATATTTGGACCATCGCATCATTTTAGCCTTACCAAATGCGCGCTTTCTCAATGTACCCAATATGAAACACCTTTAGGAAATTTGATGTTAGACACTGAAAGTAAATGTTAAAAAAAGAATTTCTTGATATTTATATATATTTAGATTGTAATAAAATATGCTAATTGGATTTATTTTATTTATTTGCTTTGTAATAGTTATCGAAGAATTGAAAAAAACCGGGGAATTTATATCGGTGTCTCAAGATGTTGAAGAGGAAGAACATAGTATTGAGATGCATTTACCATATACTTATAAAATTTTGGAAAGGTTTTATGTTCGTCTTCGTATATTTTAATCATTTTAATCTTATTTGACTTTTTAACCTTTTTTCTTTTTACTTTTTTTTTTTTTAAAAAAAATAAATCTTTTAGTAAGGTTGATTCAATTAAGATTGTTCCTGTTATGGTTGGATCTTTGAATGCAGCCAAAGAATCATTTTATGGAGATTTATTTGCTCCATACCTTGCTGATCCGTCTAATCTGTTTATCATTTCGACGGATTTTTGTCACTGGTAAATCCTTTTTTCTTTATTTTTTTTTTTTTTAAAAAAAAAAAAAAAAAAAAACACGTTTAAATTAAATGAAATATATATTTCTTTAATCAAATTAGGGGACCTCGATTTTCATACAAATATTATTCGGCATCGCCAGGGAATAGTTCTAATCTTACACGCGTACCTAATAAGAATTTACCAATTCCAATATATAAGTCCATTGAAAAACTTGATAGAGAAGGAATGGATTTTATTGAAAAGATAGATCATAAAGGATATGTCTCATACCTTTCAAAAACAAAGAATACAATATGTGGAAGGCATCCCGTTGGAATACTTTTATGTGCAATTGAAACATTACAAAAAGGTTATGACAATGATACAGCTGAACAACCAAGGATTAAATTTATTCATTATTCACAGTCTAATCAAGTAAAACACGAGGGAGAAAATAGTGTTAGCTATGCTTCAGCTTATGTTTATCTTCCTTAAGGTGAATAAATAAAATGTTATGAAGAGGATAATTTTCTAAATTTTCCTTGTAACCATATTCTATACATTTGTAATTTACGATGTCTATTTACAATTAATCGACGATCCACAGCATTTTGTTCAATTGAAAATTTTGATCCCCAAATTTTTTCAATTTCGTCTTTTAAGAATCAAAATGTTAGGAACATGATTTGTCAATTAAACATTAAAACGTACACATATATTATCCACCAACCTGAAGTAAAAAAATAAACTCTTGTACCATCTCCACGGACATAAAAATTATCGGATAACATACGACCTTCTTTAAATCTTAATTGTACCATATCATATCTACCATAATCTAAATCGAGAGGAAAAAAAAATTTACCGAAAAATATTATAAGTAACATTTTTTTTTATAAATGAGATCAATACCTCTAAACAGTACAAGACCACCCGGCTTAAGCATATTATAAACATTATCAACCGCTTGGACCCAATCATTAGGACATAATGCAGACATTACAAATATTAACACAACAATATCTAAACTATTAGGTTCAATATGTTCCATTGGAATTCCTTTATTTGTCAAATCCCAGACAAATGCTTTGCAATGTTTTAGATCATATTCTTTGTTATTCTAAAATTAAAAAAAGTTGAGACAAATAGAAAATATGTAACATACATATAAATAAATAAAACACTTAACTTTAACCACCTGGACAGCATTTTCTGCAAAATCACAAGCATAAATAAATAAATTTGGATTTTTATTAATAGATAGTAAAGGAAACATTGTATTCCCCGCTCCACATCCTATTTCAAAAATTTTTTGATTTCCACTCTTTAAATCAAAAAAAAAAAAAAAAAAAAAAAAAAAAATAATAAATTATTAAAATAATTTTTTTTTTTTTTAAAAAAAAAAAATTAAGAGACCTACTTCACTATTTGTTGTGTGATGTAATTCGGGAAATTCGATTTTTAACCATTGACGATCCTTAAAAAATTTATTCTCATTGTGTTTATAAAACGTATTCCAATATTCCGATGGATTTTTTAAAAATATTTCTGATTTTATAATATTCATTATTAAAAAAAAATAAAATAAAATAAAATAAATTAAAAATTTTTTTCTTGGGAAAAAAAAAGGTCCATTCGTTTAGCTTACGTCGATCTTCTAATTTCATTGGATTATTTGATTGCAATGATACCTTTTGTTTAGCGGCTTTTTCTTGTTCTTCATTCCATTCAACATGATCCCTTTTTAATTATCATATGTGTGTATATATATATATATAATTTCACTCAATTTAATCTAAATAAAGTTGATTCGTTGTCTCTTACCAAGCATTATGATGCCATACATCATCCTTATTTTCCAATAAACGAGTACCAAAAGTATTCGTCTCTTGACGAATATCTCTAACGCTGGACCAATCCTTTTTAAGTTTGGTATTATTAGAAGAGGGAGTAGTTGTATCTTCTGTTATAGTGGGGTCAAGGTATTCCTTTTCGGTTGCTTGTAACATTTTATTTCTTGTTATAAATTTATTAACATGAGATAAAAAAGGAATAAAAATGATTTTATGCTTAATATTATGTAAAGATGAATTTTGTAGCATCATTTTTATCAAAAATATTCTATAATTCTATTGGACATTTTAAATATTTTTATCCGAACATTTGTACTACAAAGATGGATAGCATATATATATATATATATATATATAAAAAAAATTTAAAAAAAAGGTTCAAAAAAGATGACAAAAGTTAAGGTTGGCATATTAGGGGCGACCGGAACAGTTGGACAACGTTTTATAGAATTATTATCAAAACATCCACAATTTATCATTCATTCCGTTGGAGCTTCTTCACGCTCAGCTGGTAAAAAATATTCTGAAGCTACAAAATGGAAAATCACAGGCGATATACCTGAGCAAGTTAAAAATATGGTCGTTAAAGTATGTAAAGCGGAATTATTTGGGGACTGTGAAGTAATATTTTCCGGTTTAGATTCCGATGTTGCCGGTGAAATTGGTAAGTCAAATGCGATTCTTCATTTAATTTCATTTTTTTTTTTTTCTCCCAAGTAAAAAAAAAAAATTTTTTTTTTTTTCGTCATATAGAAATGGAATTTTTAAAAGCAGATTTTGTGGTTTTTTCTAATGCAAAGAATTATCGAAGAGATCCTATAGTTCCATTAATCGTTCCAACGGTAAATCCGGCACATTTTAATCTGATACCACATCAGAGATCCATTCACACACTTCAAAAAGGTTTTTTAGTGACGAATTCAAACTGTTCTACCACGGGACTTGTAGTAGCATTAAAACCATTACAGGATGCATTTGGACCATTGGAAACGATCATTGTACAAACGATGCAAGCGATATCAGGGGCGGGATATCCGGGAGTATCATCATTAGATATATTTGATAATGTAATACCATTTATCAGTGGAGAGGAAGAAAAGATGGAATATGAGACTTTAAAAATTTTAGGGGATTTAAATTCGGATCAAACGGAATGTAAATTGCTTGATTCTACAAATATTTCGGCTACATGCAATAGAGTACCCGTGATTGATGGTCATACCGAATGTGTTTCCATTAAATTTAAAAATCAACCTCCCCCTACCCCACAAGAAATCATCAATGTACTGGATTCTTACGTAAGCGAGGCTCAACAAATCGGCTGTCATTCTGCTCCGAATAAATGCATCATTATCCGTAATGACGATGATAGACCTCAACCTAGGTTAGATAGAAATAATGGCGATGGTTACAGCGTTACCATTGGTAGAGTTAGGAAATGTAACGTGTTTGATATTAAGTTTACTTTACTAGTACATAACACTATTTTAGGTGCCGCTGGGAGCGGTATTTTAAATGCTGAAATTGCTTTGGCAAAAGGTTTATTGAAAACTCAATAAATTTACCTTTCCTAAACAACTTCTCATCACCCATATATAATAATAACAATCCTGTGTATGTAAATTTGGTTTGGAGTTTTAGAATTTTCGAAAAAATTATTGCTTGATCTTTTAATGATAAAGTATAGTTTGGCGGTTAAACAAATCCCACAAATCATGACCGTCTTGTAAAATGATGACTTAGAAAATGATCGTAGATCACATGATCAGTTTCAGATAATCATTATCAGCAAATTCTTTTCACGCGGTCAAAAGACAAAAAAAAAATGTTTTGTTTTATCAAACGGAATTGTCAAAATCTGAATAAATTAAAAATATTTCGTTATAATCATAAACGATTCTCTTCAAATAATGATCTAATATCAAATATATTACCAACAAAAACAATAAAAAATATAATATCATATACTCCTTCAGGTGTAGAAATACAAGTAAATGGTTGGATACGTACTGTAAGGATACAGAAAAATGTCTCTTTTGCTTCTATTAACGACGGCTCAAGTTTAAAAGGTTTACAAGCTATACTTTCAAATGAAGACGCTAAAAAGTATGAAAAAAAAAGAAAATCTTTTTGTTGTATTTCAACATATTTTTTTTTTTTTTTTCAGTAATGTTTATAAAAAATCCTTTTTACTTTTTAGGTTAACTACTGGTACTTGTGTTAGATTACATGGTGTGTTAGTTGACAGTATTGGAAAGGAGCAAAATAAAGAATTACAAGTTAATAAGGTTGAAATTTTAGGCGAATGTGATTCTGTAAGCATCTTAATACGTTGAATAGATATTTTTGTTTTTCAAATTAAAAATCATTAAAATGTTTTTTGTTCTTAATTCATTTAGACTTATCCACTACAAAAGAAAAATCATTCAATGGAGTTTCTTCGTGAAACGACTCATTTACGTTTTAAAACAAATATTTTTAGTGCGATTTTACGTGTAAGAAATTCTACTATATTAGGTTTTCAAGAATTCTTTCAGGTACCTTTTCTTTTTCTTTGTTTTTTTTTTTTAAAAAAAAAAAGAAAATAAAAATAAAGTAAATTAATAAAATTATTATTATCATTTTTTTTTTTAAAAAAAAAAAAAAAAAAAGAAAAATGAATTTATACAGGTTCATACTCCTATTATAACAACATCAGATTGTGAAGGTGGTGGAGAAGTGTTTAAACTTACGACGGTAAACTCTGAAGAATTCTTTGGTAAACCAGTATATTTAACAGTATCAGGTCAATTACATGCAGAATCAATTTCTTCTTCCATTTCACGCGTGTATTCAATCGGTCCAATATTTAGAGCCGATAAATCTTTGACATCAAAACATTTATCAGAATTTTGGATGTTAGAAAGCGAAATCTCTTTTATTGATTCTTTAAAAGATTTAAATGATTTTATTGAAAATTCAATTAAATACGTTATACAATTTTTATTAAATAATTCTTATCATGATCTCGAATATTTTAATCAATTTATTGATGATAATTTATTAAATCGATTAGAACATACTTTAAAAATTCCTTTTATCACAATGTCTTATAACGATGCTATAAATATTCTTTCGAAAAATTCTTTTGATATTTCCTTTGGTTCTCCTATTCAATCTCAACATGAGAAATTTTTATCCACGAATTATTGTAATTCTCCTTTATTCATTATTAATTATCCAAAAGAAATAAAACCTTTTTATATGCGTTTCAATGATGATAATAAGACTGTCGCTTGTACTGATTTATTACTTCCCAAAATTGGTGAATTGGTCGGTGGTAGTTTAAGAGAAGAACGTTATTCCCTTTTAGAAAATAATATTTTAATTAAAGGGTCATCTTTAGATGATTATAAATGGTATTTGGATTTGAGAAAGTATGGCAGTTTTCCTCATGGAGGTTTTGGTATGGGAATTGAAAGATTTTTGTTATATATTACCGGTTTAGATAATATTAAAGACGTGATACCTTTTCCTAGGTCTACCAATTACTGCAAATTTTAAATAAAAAGAAATAATTTAATTTGCTACATTCGCAAGTTTTAAATGTATATTTTATTATGTCCTTTTTTTGTTCACGTATTAAACATTTTCTGTATTATAATGAATTATATATATATAAATTTCGAAATCATTCATGCATTATACTAAAATCAATGGAAAATATAAAATAAATATAAAAATAAAGATTAGTGATTTCATTATTGTCATAAAACCATTTAGGCCAATAAGTTTTAATAACTTTTACCTTTTTAGCAACCATTCCCTCCGGAGGTTTCGTTTCCACTGTACCTTTACTAACTTCGTTCCAATTTGTGCTAAGACAAGTTCCACTACTTTCCGTATAACTCTTCAACATGGCTCGTCTTGTATCATCATCCGCATCTTTATATAATTGTTGGAATAAAGCATTCAAAGCCGCCTCTCCTTCTGGTTTATCCTGTTCTTTACTGATTTCCTTCTCCAACGCATCCCAATTCTTTGCATGTTTCGCAGATGATGGATAAGTTAATTTACCATCCCCTCCGCTAATTGATCCAACTAGAGTTTCTTCACCTTCCAAGACTCCCCATTTAACTCCAATAGAAGCTTTCTTCAATTTAACTTCAATTTTTGTTGACAACACTTCATATTTACTTTCCTTTGGATTTATTTCATGTGCAAGTGGATCAAGTTCCAACGAATAATCAGATCCGGTAGGAAGTTTCACTGTTACTGATACAGACCGATCTGCCATGTAAACTTCAACGGTTTCCTTCTTGACATTTTTAATAAAAATACTGATAATAATAAAGTTATCATTTTGATACCATTCGTGTCTTACGCGACTTTGAGATAAGAAATTAGCTGCTCCACTAGGTGCGGTTTGTGCGGGTTGTGTACCGCTACTTGATGTTGAGGTTGACGGTGTGGTCGCAGGTTTAGGCGCAACTTTACCCATTAAAATTTAATAAACAAAAAAAAAAAAATTTCAATACTGAAAAGAAAAAGATTATAACTTTTCTTTTATGTAAAAAAGAAATTTTTACATACTTTTCTTCAATTCTGTTTCAACCTTTCTTAACCAAGTGGCCAATAATTTTTCATTTGGATTCAATTCCTTAGAAGATTCAAATGAATCCTTGGCACCTTGATAATTCTTAAGTTCAAACAATGCAATACTAAACAAGAAATAATATTTGAGTTGTAAATTTGAATGAAATCTATAAAAAAACCATTTACACTTATAACGGATTTACCCTTTTCTCAACAAGGCTTTTGCTTTAACCGACTTTTCTTCTTCTTTTCCTTCAACTAAATTGAAGACTTTTTCGGCATCATCCAAGGATTCTTTATTCTTTTTTAATTTTTGATACGTAGCCGATCTTTTATTAAATTAAATTCTTCAAGTGAATAAGTAAAGCCAATAAATTGATTATTTAGTCGAAAAATATATTTCATATTAACCTTTTCAAAAAATATTCAGCATTTGTCGCGTCTAATTCAATAGCTTCATTATAAAGTTTTAAAGCTTCGTCATAATCGTCTTCAAAGAAAGCATCATTAGCTTGTTTATAAAATTCTTCGGCAGTCGCCATTTATTTATTTATTTATTTTTTTTCAAATTTGGGAAAAAATAGGGAAAGGTTGGAAGTTTAGTCAAATCCGTTTTATATACTGTTCATCGAAAATTCTCGAAAGATTTAGATTATTGTCGATCATCATAGCAGATTTTATACTCCCTTTGTGGATGTAAACTTCTAATGCTGTTAAAAAGTTTTTTGAATTGCACCTGTTGTAAGGTTTACTGGTTCTGAGAAAGAATCAGTTATGTTCCTTTCTTACAACAGTCGGAGACTTTTTTTACAGTATTCGATTTATCTTAGTCATTACCTGAAGATCATATAAGAAAAATTTTGCGTATGTTTAACAAGGTTTTTTTTTTTTTCTTTTTAAAAAGATTTACTCATTTACAAAGCACGATTTTATTGTAATATTTTGGAAAATCACGTTAAATTTGAAGGAAACTTAATGGGCGTGAGTTACTTGAGAATCGAAAAGTGATTAAGAGAAGAGAAATGAATTTGTTTATGTCTAAAAAGATAAATTTAAAATTTTATTATTTAAACAAATTAAAATCACTTTACTAAAAATAAAATTTAAAATTAGGATTGGGTTTGTATATTTCAATGAAAAAGTTGATGCAAACAACTTATATGACAAAGTAAAAGAACAGACATTCAATATTACTGTTCCTGGTGATTTATAAAAACTAATTAAATTTATAAAATTTTTAGATAAGGAATTTGTTTTATATAATTTATTCCTTTATAAAAATTAAAAAATTTTTTTTGTTTATATAAACAAAAGGCAAATTAATGAAAATAGTGAAAATAGTAATGTAAGTAATAAAAACAATAATGAAAATAATGAAAACAATCAAAAATTATATTATTCTTTAATTGAAGAATCATAAGTATAATTAAAACATTGTTTATTATAATTGTAAAAAATTAAATTTTATTATACATTTAGAAGCAATTTCAAAATAATTTTAGTAAACATCTGGTTTATATTTTAACGTTAATTAATTTTAATGTTAAAATTAATTATGTCAATTTAACATATGGGAGGGTTTCTAGGAAAATCAGGTTCCAAGAAATTTTTCACTTAAATTAAGAGCTTAATACATTTTAATCTAATAACATCAAAAACTAAAATGCAATAAAAATCTCAATTTTGTTAAAAAATTCCCGGAACCTGATTTTCCTAGCAATCAACCCATATTATAAATTATTAATAAAATAATTACAATTTAATTAGTAATTTGTCTATTTACATTAACAATCAATAAACTATTCTGTTTAAATTGTAAAATCAAAATTAAAGATACAATTCCTTCTATTGAAATTGTTTATTAAATAAATAATTTACTAGTTAATAAATTTTCATTTAATTTAACATTTTTTAAAAAGTAAGTATTACTTTATTATTTATATTTTATGTTTTTATAAAATCTTTTAAATATAATTTGTTTATAAATTTCTTACAGATTTGACAATAATAATGTTAAAGTGATTCTTAAAAATGAATTAATAAGTATTTTCTTGAAAAATAATAAATTAAATTTTTATAATCATTAATTTTATTAATAATAATTTTACTTAAAATGTTTATTATATTATATATTATCATAAACTTAATCATAAAAAAATAATAATTGTATTTTAATAATGTAATATAATTATAAATAGTTTAACTATATTTTTTTAATTACCTTTTTACTATTCTTTATATCTTTTTCCTTTTCATTATAAATAATATTTATTATTATATTATATAAACTAATTTTATTTTTAATTTTTTATTTTAAAATGAAAAATAAAAATCATATTTACTAAATTAGAATCTCAAACAATATAAATTATCACTAGTATGGTGCTGAAAATCTATATTCAAAAATAAAATTGTAACATTTAAAAATCTTTTAACACTTTAAAAAAATAAAATTTTAAAAAATAAATCAGTAACTTTATTCTCCAATATAAGTATTATTAAATTACTGGCTAAATTTTTAAAATAATAATTACATAAAAAGTTATAAGCATTTAAAGTTAGGTGATTTTCATATGATTGATCATATTTGAAACAAAATCAAATCAAGTGCACGAAATTCTATTGGTCAGGGATTTTATAATTTGGGTCAACATTATAATAATTTAATGCTGATCCAAATTATCATAATTAATTAGACTCGAGTATTTTTTTGATTTGTTTTTTTTTGACTTATTTATTTATTTATTTATTTTTTTGATCTTCTTTTTAAAATTTGATTATACTTTTGAGATGTCACGTAAAATAAAAAGGCAATAGCAAGTTAGTCAAATACTTAAAAAAAAAGGACGCTATGTATCTTAGGATCAATTTACCATTGAAAGAGATATTTCAGAAAATGAGATTATTGAATTAATTGATGATTTTGTTAATGATTGGACAGAAGAAGATTTAAAAGAGTTTAAAGATGTAGAAAAAAAACTTATCACCAAAACTCTTCATTAGCATGAAGATGCTAATCATAGTATCAGAGCAGTATATATCGGAAATTCAAGGACTACAACCTGGAAAAAAGAAAAAAAAAAGAGAAGTTAAAAGAAAATGTAAAGGAAATGAAAACAATTGATACCTTTTTTAGAAATTCTGAACAATCATCTTCATCACAATCATCTTCATCACGATTATCTTTATCTTTATCTTTAAAAAGTTCTTCACTTATATCACAACCATCACAACTATCTTTATCTTTATCTAATAACTTACATATTCACTTAGAAGAAATAAATCAACAATGTTTATTATTAAAATCCGCAAAAGAAAATGAAAAACTCTATACCTATGACTATTTATGCTACTTAAGCATATATAGGTTCATTTAACTATTATTAGATGGACAAGAAAAGATAGAAGCCAGTAATAATATCGCATAAACCATATGGAATAAGGGCAATTATATAGCATGTTGTATTCAAAAATGGGAAACCCATTTATAAAAATGGGAGAACTTCTTCCTTATTGTTAAGGGAAACATTCAAAGTTAGAAAGCTTATTAAATGATAAGAATTTTATAGAAGAATGCCAAATGTGATTACAGAAATAAGCACCAGAATCACATTCTCCTAAAAGCCTAAAAACGTATATCAAAGAAACGATTTTTCCAAAATTAACGGGTCATATTAAAAAAGACATAATTTCTAAAAGAACCTGTCAGACTTATATGCATTTGTGGAGATACAAGTATGATGAGAAAAAAGGGGTTTATTATGATAGGTATTGTCAGCGTTAAAAATTTGCCCTAGAAAAATGATTTACAAAGTCATTAGATTTAATTTTATGTAGATCATATTAAGGAAGATCTT
>CAJVPP010001089.1:0-22934 GCA_910592005.1 Funneliformis mosseae | reverse complement strand
GGAGTATAATTAACCAAGTATAAAACTTATCCTTCGCAAAACCTTTGAAACTGTTATAAACTATCTGTGATCCTTTGTATTCGTGCAATCCCCTTTTGTTAGTTAACTTATTATATGATATTGTATTGATTCACTGTATTGACTTGGAGTCTCTGAAGCGTAATCTCTGAAATATCTTTGAGTTATCTTTGTGTTTATTTTTGTGTTTATTTTACATGTTTATTATTGAAAATAATTCTTCGATGTTATTGTGAATCCTCACCTGTGATTCCTTAAGTAATTATCTTAGTTTTATTTACTCTTTTGAGATTTTATTTGAAGCTACGAAACCTAACGTAATACTGTATTATAAAGTTTTACTAACTTATAATAATAAATATTTTAAAAAGTATAACAAATACTATCTAAATATTTTAAAATTTTAGTTAATTTAATTTTTAATCATGAAATTTTCAAATTTAAGGAAAAAAAATAAGCATTAGTAGAATTATAATTTATAGTATTTTTACATAAAATTAAAGGTAAAAGTAATATTTTTGAAATATGTTTATGATTTGATATTACAGAAGATTTTATAATTTTATATATAAAAAGAATAATCAAAGTAATAATATTAAAAAAATTTATTATTTATTTAATAGTTAAAAGGAGAGTAATGAAAATTAGTTTATAAAGAATTTCAATTAATTGGTAAATTTAAAAATGTAATTATGTATTATTGATAGAACTCATTTAATTTTAAATAATAAACCTTCTAATTCTTTAAAATTATATTTTAATTGAAAAAATGTTACTTAATTTAATGTTAAAGAATAGTAAATGTTTATAAAATTTTTATTAGTTATGATATAAATTAGTCAAATTCAATATATGATGCAAAAGTTTATAAAATTCAAGTTTTTATAAAAAAAAAATGAATTAATTATCAATAATGATTATATACTTGAAGATTCTGCATATTTAATTTTATTATTTTTAAAACTTCTTTTTATTTGTCATTAAATTAACAATAAAAAAAAATTTTATTTAATACATTAATATATAAGATTATATTAGAAAAATGCATTTAGAAGATTAAAATCAAGATTATTTTCTTTAAAAGAATATTCTATTATATTTAATTCTTTTTGCTGATTGTGCTATTATTTTTTAAAACTTAATAAAAATATTTAGAATTTAAATTTAGATGATAAAAATAATAATTTTAATAATAATAAATTAAAATTAATAAGTTAATATAAAAGAAATAATGTAATATTTAATAATGAATTTTATTATGATTAAATTTTTTATTATTTATTATTATATTTCTTTTAATTATCTTTCATACTCTAATTAAACTTTAAATTTTAAAATCTTTGTTTATATTTTTAATTTTTCAATTTTCAATTTATTCTTTTCAATTACTAATTTTTATTAGTTCTTTCCTTTTTAAAATTTATATTTTTCTTGTAATTCATACTTATTTTTCTATATTTTTTTTATTAAACTTATTGTTAAAATAGTATTCTCAAAGAATTAGTTTAAATTTTAGATCTTATATTTTTAAATTTAATAACTTATTTTTCTTATTTTATAATACAATATTAATTGTTGATCTATTAAATATAAAATTTAAATTTGTTATTTTATGTATTTCTAAAAGTTTATTCAGTTATTTATAATATTTTCAATCTATTCTTGCAATACTAGTTTGATTATTTTTTGCATAACTTTATCATATTGATATATTAATCCTCCTATTTATTTTTTATTTATTCGCTAGAAAAATTTATAAAAATTTTAACTAAAACTGAATCATAAAATTTATTTTTAATATTAGATTATATTGGAATATTGTCTTAAATATATACAATAAGTAAAGTAATTTCATTATTATCTTATTTAGATGATTCTTTTTTAATATTTCTATTAATACTCTTTTTTATTACTTTACAATTTTATTTTGATAAATTAGTATTATTATTATTATTATTAAATCTATTCTTAAATAAAAAAAAATGGTATATTAAATATATATATTTAAAAATAATTAATTATAAAAAATATAAAATAATTATGAAATAATATTTTTATATTAGATTGATTTTAAATTTCAAAAGGTTGAAAAGGTTGAAGAAGTTAAGTCAATTGATACTATTATGATTATTGAAATAGCTGACGCTATTATAGTTATTAAAATAGTTAGAAAGATTAAAAAATAATATAATAGAAATAGTATTACTAGAAAAACATGATGCATTATTGAGTCTAAAGCATCAAATTAAATCACATTACATGATCATCAAAAGTATAATAAACTAATAATTCCAAATATCTAATAATTTGAATAAATGCAGTTTAGATTTAGAAAATATCATAAAAGTAATAATTATATAATAATATAGAACTAATCAGATTATTCCATTTATAATTAATTAATTGTTCTTAATTACTATTATTCAATTGTAAAATATGTATGATTCATTTTTAATAATTAATCAGATTTTTCCATTTACAAACTCAATTATTCTCAATTGTTATCTTTTGATTATCATTTATATCAAATGTTAATTATGTTAATTAAAATAGTTTAATAATAAATAAAGAATAAATTATAAAATCATGAATTTAATTCATTATAATAACGTATATAATAATATTTAATAATATGTATAAATATAATAATTACACTTTTAAATCGCAAGAAATTACTAATACAGAAGTTCATAATAATTTAATATAAATCAGACTATTAACTCAAAGATTATTAGAAAATGCAATAGCAAAATCAATGAGACAGATGAGTAATAAAAAGCATAGCAAGTATGAGAATACAAATTGAAATGCTGAAAAAGAGCTAGTAAAACTGAAGAACAAAGGGAGTTATATCATGAAAATGATTGCAAAAGAAAAAAATAAAGAATTTTAAACAAAATCACTGAGAAATATAAACAACAATAAAATCAAAAAAATACATATAATATAAACTTACAGAAATAAGAAACAAAATGATTATATTACTTACTCCAGGTTATCAGCCAATGACATTAATAAAAATGAAGTTTGTATATTATGTAACTTTTAGAAAAAAATGATAAATATACATTATAAAACTTGTAATATATACAATAAGAGAATACCATCTTTAATAATCATTAGAGAAATGTGTAGATGCTGTTATTTAGAAAAAATATTTCCAAAAAAGTTTTCAATGAAAAATAACATGGATTCTGATAATATACTAAATGTATTAAATTTGCTTACTGAAATTGAACAAATATTAATATTGCAAATTTTCACTATAATAATAGTGTATTATCTTAGAGATGAATAGAATGATTATAGAGAAAATATAATCAACTTTTCTCAAGATATCCAAGAGTTTACAAGCTGCCTTTCACATAACATATTATTATTAAAAATACTTATTATAAGATGATAATTGTTAACAAATCCAAATGCATTCAGAGATTTTATAGTATAAAGAAGTAAAGTCAGCTAAGCTCTAATATAGTTAAAAGAAATAACTCTTATTATAGCAATATAATAATAAACTAAGAAATTCTTAACTTCTTACCTGAAGAAAGATCAATTAGTAATATGCTTTAACAAGTTTGAGATGATTATGTAGAAGATAGAAATAATATTACAAATGATAACAAAATAATATTGAGAATATTTATTCTATTATTATTTTTAACACACTAAAAAAATATCATCATTAACAAAACCCTTAATTGAATATAAAATAATAATCCTTTATTAATGTAATCAGAAATTGAAAACATACCTGTAAATAAATTTCAGATAAACAGTTATATAGTGAAAGTATTCTCAATATTATATTCTTATGATCATGTGAATCTTCATTCAGTAAATACTAGAAAAGTAATGCTAACAGAGTATTTTAAATATTTGTTATGATATAAGGATGATAGATTCACCTGACATTCAAAATGAAGATATTTTGTATTAAATTTAATGATAAAGTGGTGGGTATTATAAGAAGGCTAAATATATATCAAACAAAATCTAAGAAATAGATCAATTAATATAACTGATATCTAGAAATTGATCATTAATGAAGATAAAAGAATAGTAGATTGAATAATAAAAAATAGAAAAGGATTACGCAGAATACATTAATTTTGAATACTTGATATAATAAACTTTCAGACTTGATCAAGCAGTTAGATCATATAGAATTAATAATTTTTACATTTAACGTGATTGATCTATATTAGCCAAAATTATATAAATTAATAGGAAATGATAATAATAATAAAAACGAATTACATAAATTAATAGAGAATAATGATAATAATAAAAATGAAGTCAATTCAGCTATTAGAAAATGGCAGAACTTGTTGACAACCCACATATAGCAACTTAGTTTTTCAATAAAAGATTTGATCTTTCTTTAAAGACATGTTAGTAAAATGCTAAAAACTAAATAACTGATGATATCATTATAAGTGATAATATAAGGGAAGATGTATATACACAAGATCAGAAAGAAGAGGAATATGCTAGTTATAAATTTAAATAAACTTAAAGAAATGAAGAGAAAAAAAATAAAGTTATACAATGCTTCAATTTAATATTAACAACTATCAATTCAAATATTAATACATCTATTCTATAATATTATCTATGTCAAAAGAATCCAAAGGAAATCAATGGCAATTTGCAGAATTATGTTAAATTAATAAATAAGCTGCAAAGACATATAAGATGCAACCCCTCTTATTGCATATATGTTAACTATTAAAAAAAACAAGTTTGCAGATTCAGTTATTTGAAGGATACAAATAATCATACATACATATGCAAGAATAATCATAAACAGACTGAGCTTGTGACTGAGAGGAATGATCTATATATTAATTCTTACAGCTGATTATAACTATAGAGATAGTAGGCAAATGTAGATATCAAACTTATTATCATCAGTAAACATGCAGTATTATAATATACACTACCTTCAAAAAGTATCTAGTCAAATTTTTTTAAATTTCTTTAGAAAGAACATATCAATTAAATAAAAATTTTTTTTTAAATAACCTCTGATTTTAACAATAATATGCATATATTTATATTTGTATAATAATATCTAGATCAGATTTAATATACAAAAACATAAAACAACTTTGATTTCACTTTTTTAAAAATTGTATTATTTAATATGATAAATTCGCAAATTAAATGACTTTGAATACTGACAAATTATCAGTTTAAAGTTAGTAAAAAGGATATATAAGGTTATTATATATATTATAAAGTTTCTAAAAAAGTACTGTTACATATGTAATTGTACAGTATACTAATTCTAATAATAGATCAAATGTTAAAAGTTTCAGATGACAAATTCTATGAATAAAGATGATGATTTTACACTTAGGCAAATTATAAAAAAAAGAATCAGACATCTTTTAAATATTAACGATTTAATTATTTTAAAAATTTGCACTTAAAATTTTAAATAAATAATTTTTTTTATTTTTTTAGCTAACCAAATACTTTTCTAAGGGTAGTGTATATTTAAATACACAAGCAAAGCTGAATTCAAATTATTAGCATTTAAAAAATATTCAACAAAATATTAAATAATAATAAACTAGACAGAAACTCACTTGTAGTGATTCAAAAGCTCCTACTAAATAGCGTAGCTAAGAGAGATATCTCAGTACAAGAAACTTATCATCTTCTTTTTAGCATACTATAATATCATTCAAGCTGTAAATTCATATCGTTAAATCTTAATAAGGAATCATCAAGATTATTAAGAGACACAGAAAGTGGTAAAATGCAAATAATCATACTATAACTAATAAAACAGAATAAATGACTCAATTAGAACTAAGAAAATATTAAGAACAGATTGAACAATTTGAGAATTTCTCAATTTTTAAGCTATATTTAATACATAAATATGTAAAAGGTCAATGAAAAAGATGTGTAAAAGAAAATATAGTCAGGATATTTCTTTGACTATCAGTGATATATAATGGAGAATAATAGGAGGAATTCTGCTGTGTTAAGATTCTACTTCATATTTTATATTGAAGTATCAAACAAATAAAAAAATAATAATGTATTGTGATCAATAATTTATAAGCATCACATAGACACAATTAATTAGATCTTATTAACTTACTCAAATTAGCATTTGATGAAGAAATTAAAATAAATGATGAAAAAAACCTTAAAGAATTAAAAGACAAAAAAGAAGATAATAATGAATTTAGATATGATTAGATGTATTTGACAGAAATGAGACTAAACATGATCATAACTAGTAACATTAACCTTAGATTGTATAATATTGATCGTAACTATAAATGAATAAAAAAACTCTATATTATTATTCAAATGATAATCTAATAAACATTTATGATTTTGTATAAGTAGTTTTAAGCAATATCAGAATTATTAGTATAGGAAGCGATAATAAATTAATAGAAAAGTGAAATTTAATGCAAAAAAATTTTTGAAGAATAAAATATCATTAGTATAATACTATATCAGATCAACAACTAAAGCTTTAAGAATACTGATCATAGGTATAGTTAGAACTGAGAAATTGTATCTTATCAAAATAATATATAGTCTAATTCACTTAATGATAGAAAATGATGTAGAATCACTAATAATCGTGATGATACTGATAAAAGTAGCTACATTTAATATTAACAGGGTGATGATTCACTCAAAATTTCTTTACAAATAAAGAATGATAAACAAATTGTTTTGAACGGTATACAGTTAAAATAATTTCAAGAAAAGTTACAATATATTAGATATTTTATAGTTGATGAGAAAAGTATACTTAGATGAAAAATACTAGGCTTAATTGATATAAGATTAAGATAAATATCTTTAGAAAATAAGAATAGACCCTTTGATAAATGCTCTATCATTATATTTGGTGATTTTAGGCAAATCCTATCAGTACTTGATTTTTTAATGTATGTAAAAGATCAATCACATGATATAATGTCAAATAATAGTTTAACTGCCTATAAATATTTTTAGAAAACCTATAAGCTCAGCATAATTCAATAACAATCTAAAGAATCTGAAGAGCAAAAAGGCTTCAAAGATCTACTCTTAAGATTACAAGAAGGGAATAGCAGCTTAAACGATTGAATGATTTTAACAAAACATTTTAAAAAGAATATAAGTCAGAATAAAAGAGATTAATTTAGCAATGCTATATTCATACAAATACTATAAGTAGAATTAAATAAAATTAATATTGAAATGCTTAGAAGATTAAATCGACCAGTAGCTAAAATAAATGTGATTCATATCAGAGAAAGAGACATTAAATAAGTAAATTCTAAACATAATAATGAGACTTGAAGCCCAGTTATTATTAGTAAAAGATTGCCGTATTATGTTAACAGTAAATTTATAGACAAAGGTAGAATTAGTTAATTGATCAATGAGAACTGTATAAGACATTTTATTTGATGATGAATAGAATCTATCTATACTTCTCAAGGTTATTTTTATGAAATTTATGTTTTGCTTAGACAATAATAGTACATAAAAGTCAAGAGTTAACATTAGAAAAGGTTGTAATCAATATTAAAAAATAGAATTTGTAGTAAGATTTACATTTGTAACTTTATTATGAGTCTGATCATTAAATAATTTTTATCTCAAACAGTTCTCTTTAATATATTAAAAACAGCAGAAGATTGAAAAAAGGAAAGATGAAGAAGAATGGTTGCAGTCTATACATTGTAATATGAAGAGTTTAATATTTATATAAAAAGAAAAAAAAATGTAAATTTTTGATAAAAATTTCTGATAAAATGTATATTTTATGTTATTTTACAATTAATTTGAAGTTTATATATTATATATCAAAGAACACAATGAAAAATAAATAAATATATAAAATACAAAAAATAAAAAGAGATCAGAATTTAGACAATAATTGAGAATGTAAAAATGTGTTATACAATCAGTAAATTAGATAAAAAATGTGACTAACAACAATATCTAATCATGTATTATCTCAAAATTTAAGTAGATAGATAGACAGAGATTTTTCATTACTATTGTTCATACATAGATAGTCTTTTGCCTACGTTCTGAATAAATTAAAGAAGAACTTGAATAAAAAGTACTTAGATTTTTAGAAGAAAGATAATTTCTTAGAAATGAATCTATATTATCATTATTATATAATTTTAAAAATTCTACATTTTCATACTCTTTAAAATATTTACCTGCTGATATTTTGAAAGTAAAGATAACAAATTCTTAAGTTATTATTTTGATTTTTAATTATATTATCTATAATAATAAGTATTTATAAAATAAAAAATACTTAACACGAAAAAATTTAAAATTCTTTTTTAATAAGTGAGAAAATTTCTAAAAAAAATAATATGATATGGTTACCGTATACTCTTGAAAATAAGCATCCCTTTTTTATTATAAGAGTGCTTATTTTCAAGAGATTTTTAAAATTTTTTTAAATTGTATGACGATCTTGTGAGACCGAATGACGATCCTTAATAATAAATCACGCGTACTGCGCATTTGAGTATAATGCACATTTTGCATTTACTGTGCATAACCCTGTAACTTTTTTTATAAATAGTAACATTCAAATGTAAATGTAGTTCATATTCTATTAAACAAAAAAAGAGGTTGTTACTTATACAAAACAAGTAGGAAGAAATAAAGCAGCAAGTCATTTTGAACTTGATGCTAATATAGTTGGAAAATGGATGAAAGCCAGTTCAAAATAGGATAAAGTAGATCAAAATAGTAAAAGAATTGGTTCAGGCCGAAAACCTTTTTATCTTAAGTCCAAAAAAAGACTGTATAATTGGATTATAAAACAGAGAAAACAAGGTTTAGCAGTAACTTATGCAATTGCAAAGTTAAAATTATAGAATTTTTAGAAATATATAATATAATCTCAGCAATATCAGTAACAACAACATCCATAATATTAACACCGGCAACAGCAATAGTAGCCGAAACTTTTTAAAACATCTGATGCTTGGATGTCTTCATTTATGAAAAGATATAAATTAGTATGGTGGAGACATACAAAAGTTTCACAAAAACTCTCTGCACAAACTAAAGAAATTTTAGAAAAGTTTTATCAAATTATTATCCATCTTAGACTTAAAAAATCCTTTGAACTACATAATATTTTTAATATAAATAAGACTCTGGTCTAGTTTGATATGGCTGGAAACTTTAGCATTAGTCAAAAAGGTGAGAAAACAATTCATATTCGTATGACGGGTAATGAGAAAACCTGTTTTACTATTGTTTTGACATGTACTGCAAGTAAGAAGTCTGTAAATCTAAAAAAAAATTTTTTTAATTTAAAAAATTTATTTAAAATAAAATGACTTTTTCATATAATAGATGGTACAAAATACCCTCCGATTTGCATATTCAAAGGAAAATGATTACCAAAAGGAGAATGTATTCCTTCTGGTATATTTGTCTGATTCTAAGATAACGGCTGGATGGATTCCGAATTAATGCTACAATATATTGATTATCTTGGTAATAAAAATAATAATAGATTCAGAATACTAATGTTAATGGTATATGATTTTTTTAAAGGTCATTTAAAAGATTCAGTTAAGGGTAAGTTTAAAGAAAATGGTTATGACTTAGCGGTCATTCCAAGTAGCTTAACCAGTATATATCAACCTCTTGATATAGCCATTAATAAATCTTTTAAAAATAATCTTAGAAAAGAATGGCATTTATGAATGGCTAATGGTGGTGCCGATCATACTGCTAAAGGTAATCTTCAACATGCTAAGCTTAGTGATATATGCGGATGGGTAAAATGATCATGAGAGTAAGTTTCTGACGAAATAATTATAAATTCTTTTAAAACTTGTCATATATCTGATTTATTAGATGATTTAAGTATTAGTGATGGTAATTCTGATAAAGAAAATATTAGCAATGTCGAGTAGGTAATATAGTTTATTTTCTCTTTTATTTATAAATATAATAATCTTTTATATGAATTTAATAAAATTTAATATAATATTCAAGGGTGCTTAATTTCAAAGGATATATAAATATGGGATGCTTATTTTTGAGGGATGCTTATTTTCAAGAGTATACGGTATTTAATAATTTGTATAATGTATCTACAAAATGTTAATGAATTTAATGCAAATTTAGTACAAAATTTTAGCCAATCATACTGCTTAAAATTGCATCAAAAATTATATTAATCAGAATTAAACAGACCTATTATATAACTTTCTGACTATTGTGTTACTTTTTGATTATTGTATAATATTTAATTTACTATATCACATTTCAGTTATTATATTATATTTTGTTTATATTATGAGATTTGTATTACTTTTTTGTTATATTGTGTTCTATATAAATGTATTATCTAATAGTTAAATTAGATTATTTGTATTTCATTAAATTATTTCAGTTAATTACTCATTTATTATTATATGATTTTCTGGCTAATTGTATTTTCTTTATAAACTTTTATTTGATTAGTAATTTTCTAATCTTTTATTATAATTTTCTCTAATTTTTATTTATTTATTGTAAAGGATCGTATAATATGTAGTTTAAGATTTTGATTTACATGTAATATTAGTCAAAAAAATCTAAAATTTAGATTTTAAAAATAATTAACATTATTATAAAAAAGTTTCAAATTCTTCATAAAATTTAAAATATTAAAATATTTAATATATGAGTATTTGAATGAAAAGATTAAGATATTTATACCTCTAATAAAAAATTTTTATTGAAAAACTTTATTTAATTTTTTTTTAAAAAAATTAATATAAAAAAATAAAATTTTTTTTTTTTTAAATTTTAAAATTGCTAAAAAAATAAAAAAAAATGAATTTTTTAATATATATCATTTCATAAATTTTTGTAATAAAAATATTGTATTTAAATTTATTTTTCTAATAAATTAGTATAATAATATCTTATAAAATGACTTTAATAGCAAATCTCAAGTGTTATAAAGTTGATTTTTAAGTATTACAAAAATTAGTGTAATAGTGTCCTATAAGAAGATTTAATAATAAAGTTTTTATATATTTTATAATAGCAAAAAATTATAATAATTTATAGTAAAATTTAAATACATAGTATTTTAATCATTATTTAAACATTTTCAGTGTAATCGCTAAAAATCTCTGATACATAATCAATTTTATCGATCATATCTAAAAATAGTTAAATTAATTTTTAACGAAAATTGTTTTTTAAAAATAAAATATAACACAAACTTTATTTAGCATTTAAAAATTATATCACCTATTAGAATTATCACATGTTCAACAATTTTGCTTAGAGATAAAAAGGAGGTTTCAAATACATTTTTTGACTTTTATATTATATTTTATAAAAGATAATTTCACTGAAAAAACAGTATTCATAATCACTATTTATTATTAAGTAAACTTGTAAAGAAGGCAAAATTTCATATAGGATTCAATTTTGGAATTCGTATAATACTTTTTCTAGGTTTTATTTAAAAAAATAAAGAAAAATTTTCGTTAAGCTTGATAGTCTATTTTTTGGAAATGATCAGCAGAAATTGATCACGTGCCGGTAATTTTTTTGGTGGTTAGCTGGGGGAGCATCCTTAACCTAAGGTGGGGTGTAGACCTTTATCCTAAACCGGTTTAGGATAAAGGTCTACACCCCCGTCCTAGGTTAAGGATGCTCTTAGCTGGGGAAATCCATTACTCAAAATCACGTGATTTTAATAGCTTAGTCTTCATATGATACAAGATATACAAAAATTGAGTTTGTGATTATAGATAATACTATTTAAAGAAGAATTGTCTACAGGTATGAATTTTAAAGCCAAGGATGTCAAAACCGAGATTTGATTGGAGAGGATTAGTAACCTTGTTGGGGTAAGAGTGGATAGCATTTGATTTTATTCCTCGTTAGAATTATCATTATCAGTATACTGTGAGGCATATGACGAAGGTTAAATTGAATTGAAGCATTAGAGCCAGCCTTAGATTTTTGTCAGAAATTGTGCTCTTGTGCAGATTTATGTAACACAAATGATAATTTTTTAATTTTCTGATCAACATTGCATTTTAGTATTAAAAGGCCTTCGCTACGCTGACAATAATATAAATCCTAATCGTCATTGACACTTTTTGGGTTTACTAATTAACCCCATGGAGAGACGAGATCGAAATGTCCTAAATCAATCTATTTGTTGTATATATACAGTATAACAATATCAGTTCCTTTGAAATCGTTACAACGATTAATTGTCCTTTTTATTATTATTATTATTTCTTTTTCCAATGAAATGTTGAATTTAATTCTAGTTTATTTATTTTCGGCAAGCTGCGTTGTCGGTTTGGTATATTTCTGTAACCTGTGAAAAATGAATAAATTGCCCAAAATGTGACAAGGTATCGGACTTTAGATAATTTCAAGAATTCGCTACGTGCATTTTAAAGATTGTTATGACTTGACCGCTTAATTTTTAAACTATTGGTGTTGATCAATATTAGTAATTTTAAGATAAAAGTTTTAATAATAAACCTAGCGTAACGTCATTTATCGTATAAAATCAATAATTTTATTATTATGAGACAATATAATATACACAATAAAAATATGAAAATACAAGTATTCAGACCTATTTTATTTTTAATACCAGTTCTTTAATCGTATTTACAGCATCTTGCAACGACTTAATATCTGTTTGCATTTCCGTTAATTTCTTATCATTCGAAATATCGTCTTGTGATAATACTTTACTACTAACATCTTTAAATGATAAAGATTTAAGAGTTTTCCTATAAGTTTTGGCTCTATCCAACCATTCCTCCTGATATTCCGAACTTCCGACATAATAAATATATTTTGGATTCCCTCTATGACTACCCATTGGTTTTTCCATTGTTTCATAATTAGCGATCAAATCTGCTCTATAACCTAACACCGCCAATTTTCCATTTTGTTTTGCATCTTCATAAACACCCGTCATAAATGCAATCAACAAATTCTGCATGATAATGACCAATATAATACTTGCTCCTAAGAATAAAAAACAAGGTTTACCAACTTCATGATTAACGTGATGATATAAATACAATATGTGAAATATCTACCTATACTGATCACGTAGACGGGCCAAAAATCCCATTCCTCTATTTGATCCCATCTACCAAGGATCCAAAAATAAGCTCCCATAACAGAATACACAAATGATCTATAATAATTTTCGACAGGTTGTGTAACATTAATGTCTTGTGTAATTTTCACGATTTCATCATTATTTGGTAATGTTATATTAAAGGTGTCGCCGTTAGGTATCAATTCAATACGATTAGGATCTTTTAATATGATATGCTAATTATATTTGAATTAAATATTTTTTTAAAAAAAGTAAATGGAATTCATGAGTTTAATCTTTTTAACAAAGCTTAGATGAAACAAAAAAAAAACAAATTAGTTCATTCATACCATTGCGTGACCGAAAGCAACGATCGACAATAACTATATATATTTTATTTTTAAAAAAAAAGTAAAAAAATTAATAAATAGATTATAGACATGCTCCTCCTTATCATGTTATGATTAAATTTACCATAAAAACTAGGAATGGCATAATAGTTTTTAAAATTTTTAAAATCATGCTAATATATGTTGCAGTGCCTTTAATTTTTTTTTTAAAAAAAAATAATAATAATAAATGATCAGTTTTAGTCATAATAAATGATATAATGAAGATATTTACTTTTAAAGTATCGCGTCAGTAATATCTAGAGAAATAAATAAAGAAATTAAAATCACTGATGATTAAAAAAAAAGTAATTTAACAAATGTAATACTTACTAATTCAAGCCATAAAAGTAAGACCGCGAATGCTTGCATAATAATGATTTTTCGAATTTCTTCTGAACTGCTATAATCATTCCTAACAAGAAAGAAAATCATCGTAGCTATCGCAAGCATGATTGATGTAATATCAATTATATTATATATGGTAAAATAATTTTTCGATTTCTCGTGATAAAATTGTACAACTTTCGTCGATAAAAGATAATATCCAAGATAAAAAAATATTCCATACATTAAATTTCCTATTACAAAACCAACGTCTTTGATTATTCCAGAAACTAATGCAAACATGAACGAAAAGGCTATGAATATTGCAAAATGACGCCAAAAATGATTTCTCGTTGCCCCCCATTTAAAATCGATACATGCTTCCATTGCTGGATTATCGTATAATTCATATAACCGTCCACCTTTTTTATTACTTATAAGTTTTAGAAAAGTGCTATATTTCTCTTTATTAGTAATAGCATAACCTCTTGGCTTAAAGATGAGTAATATAAATTTTAACGAAATCTTCAAAATGGCAGGTATCTTTAAATAGGCAGGTGTCGTTTCTGGTCCATCGGAATAAACTGTAAAGTTGGGCAATGGAACCACACGTAACGTTACTTGTGTAGCTTCGTTTTTCGTACCTTTACGCGTAAAAGATTTTTTTAATTCATTCCACCATGAAGGCTCATTTGGCTTCAATAACAGTCGTGGTCTCACATTTAATGCACAAATTTCTGTTTTATATCCTTTGTTCAATTTAATTTCATCCACAAATCTTGTATCTACGTTTTCTTCTTTGGATCCAAAGCAGGGTTTGTAAAATAACTCCTTTAAATAAGGTTCTGTATTTATAATGATGCAAATTATTATCATTAAATAAAAATTTTGCGCATGAACAACGCAAACTATTTAGAGAGGAAATATTCATTTAAATACCAAAGTCACTTTTAAGCAAAGGAAGAGCATTTGTCAATGTATGCATCCAACCTGTGTAACGGAAATATTTTTTTGTTTAGTAATATATTTCGGATTTCGTTTGAAAATATTAATTAACTCACCGATATTTTTTTCCGCATTATTTGAATAATATACGAGCAACATGGCGACGATAACTTTATCCCTACGATGTCCACCTGAAGATTTATTAATAGCAAGTTCCAAATCACTTATTTCCTTTTTCGAATCACTTTCCCTACGATTTCCACCTGAAGAATTATTAATAACAGGTTCCAAATCACTTATTTCCTTTTCCGAATCACTTTCCCTACGATTTCCATCTGAAGAATTATTAAGATGACGCATCGAATCACTTATTTCATCTGAAGAATTATTATTAGTAGACATCATAGGCCATTTTTTTTCCCTTGGAATATGTATATAACGGCTAACTCTCGTTTTCTTCTCATTTGTTCCTTTATAATCGAATAAAATCTGATGGATCAACGTTGTATTCTTTGAACGGATGATATTGGCCATAATATCATATCGTATTTCAGTTAAACTCCATAAATCCGTATTGTCTTCGATGCATTTTTTAATAAGACTTTCCGTGTCTGCAACTAAATCATTGTATACGGTTAGACGTTCCATCCCTACAGGTTCGTCTCTTCTTTCATAAAGATTCTCCATTGCAACGCATGCGTCTTTCAGGACATGAGTTTCATTTGGCCAATGAATATGATGCTTTTTTTTTTCATGAAGCTTATTTTCTTCATTATACACAGTCCATGTTAAATCTAAAGTAAATTCTTTCTTTCCAACATTTAAAGATGAAACTTCAATTTTTTCATTGCTTTTATTCACCCAAATATATTCTAAAACTGATTTATCTTGTTTACTTTTATTGTTATCACCATTTGTCATCCAAACTTGTACTGTTGTTTTTCCAATTATAATTTGAATTTTTTCATTTTCTACAAGTTTATAAAATCTTTGTTCAAGATCCTTATCATGATTCCAAGGCTCTTTATTATTGTTAACGACAAATTCTGGCTTATCATTAATATCAATTGTGTGAAGACCTTGTGGTTTAAAAGTAGGAATTGTCGACGTTTTGAAGACTGAACATTTATCCCTATCCTCCTTTCCCTCTTTCTCTGAATATGCGATTATACCATTTGAACAAGCTATTAAGTGGCTATTATACCATTCTAGGGAACTAAAAATGTTGATCATTTGATCATCAATAATCATTTTAGAATTAAAAAGATCCCAAATATATATTTTTAGGGATGATTCATTTTGAGTGACAATGAATAATTTTTCATCATCTTCAGTAAATGAAATAAAAAGGACTTTGTTTGCGTCAATAAATTCATGCGACGTAATCTCGAGTCCATTTTCCATTAAATGAATCGCAATACTCCTTGTACCATTACAATATGCTAATAAGAGACCATTTTTTGAAATGGAAAACATGGAATTTCCACGCGCTTGCGTTAAATCAGACAATTCATCACGCTTATAGCAGAACAATTCTAAATCCAAGGATTGTAAATTATACAATTCAAGTCTTTGATTCCTATAATCTTCAACACATAAAAAATTTTTCTCAACTCTGTTATATAAAAATTTCGTACAAGGATTTTCTTCATATAAATTTTCAACTTTAACTTGAATGGTTCTTGGTAATTCATATTCTTTCGCAGCCAAAGGATTGATGAATACTTTTGTAATTCCAAACTTGTTCATTACAATTAGACTAATAGATCCGTCTGATTTATCATTTTTTGACAAAGCATTATTTATGAATCTAACAACCCCTCCGCGATCTACAATAGTTTCAATTTTTCTTGTTTGTTCTTTTTGTAGTATTACTGAAAAAACGAACGTTTCTTCCAGGTTATCGGGACCTTTTTCTAAATCTGTGACAGCAGGCCTGAGAGGAGGCCCGACAGGAGGCGCAGGAGTAGGTTCGCGAAAACTTGATACGGCTACGTATGCATATTTTTCTTTTCCTTGGCTATTGGAAATGGCCAAAGAATATATTTCCCCAGATAAATTGCCAACTGGTATAGTGTTAAGACATGTAGTTTTGTTATCTTTTAAGTCGTAAATTTCAATAACAAATTCTAATCAAAGATAAAAGTGAATGAATAATTAAGCGATTTTTCAATGAAAGTATCAAACTGATAAAAAATATAATTAATTAAAAATTCATACCTGAATTAAAAGTCGCAGCAAGAGACCCATCCGAACTTATAGCTATATCGAGTATAATTTCCTTTTTATCATCTGTCATTTTTTTGATAGGGTAGCTTACCGTTTTTAATAATGGCGTTTTTTTTGTAAAGATTACTAACCGTGTTTATATATACATTTTTTCCCAAAAATCAAAATCTAGTTATTTATTGTCCGGATTGTAAAAAATAAGATTTCACCCCCCTTTTTTTTAATATTGTTCGTTCCAAAAAATTATAAATGGATTACGAATAAGGAAAATACATACATCTATCATAAAAGTTTATTGTTGAAATTTGAATGAACGTTACCAAAAAAAATTATTAAGGAATTCCATTTTAATTAATAGAATTTCCAAAAAAGTAATAATTTATTGGTCGGATAAGGGTTTTGCTATTGTCGTTGTAACCCAAAAAAAAATATAGAAAAAATTACAACACACGTAAGCCTAATTGATTTTGAAAATATAAGCGGTTTCGTCCATAATTCCTTCTGTTTTTTAAATATTAAAAATACCAAGTGAATTATATTTTCTAATTTATTTTTATGATTTACACATGGTATTAAAGATCTTTGATTTATTTGGAATTCATATTATATTGAATAAAAAACCAAATTTTACCTTGTACATCTTTTTCGAATTGAATGGGTTAGTGAAATTTTATTGATAATGATTATAATGGATAAATCAAGTTTCTGTGTTCTGATCTTCACAAAACCTGATTTGAATTTCCCCCCTTTTTGCGTCGCCTTCATTGCATTTGTAACGACGATGTGTAGCGACATTTCTTTTTTTTTTTTTCGTCATAAATTTTTAAACCACTGTAAATAATGATTTATTTTAAAATGTGATTCCATTGTTTATGTTCCAGATTTCCAAATTTTAAATCCATAAATCCGCAAGTGCCAAAATTAACTATTTTAGGTTATTCTACCGGGTCTTTTTTATGGGTCTTTTTTTATTAGTATAACATAAATATTTCTAAAAAATCACAATTAATAAAAATCAATTTGTAAGATCAAAATTACAAAGGGCTCATGATTATGCAATTAAGACTCAAAATTTAAGAACAATTTAAAAAGAACAATGATTTTACCAAACAATGGATTGTTTTTCGTTTTCGAGTAGTTTTCATTGGTAAGTCATAGTTACAAATGATTATCATTATACTGTAAATGGCAAACAAGTTATTTTTAATTTATCGTGATACGAAAATAAAAAAACAAAAAAATTTTTTTCAATTGATCAACATCAAATGTATAAATTTAACCTTGACGCCCATTACTCGACCAGTAATAATACACATTGAAATCAACCAGTAATCCATTTCATGGTTGTCATTGCCTACACAATTTATCGTGATACGAAAATAAAAAAAACATAAAAACATTTTTTCAATTGATCAACATCACATGCTCTATTAGTATAACTTTAACGCCCAAAAGTTTTAATTACTTAAGAAGAGTCAAAGGGAACCGAAAAGGAACCGATAAAACCCTATTTCCAAAACTAATATAGTGTACGTTCGTTAGAGTTTATATCCGTTCATCCGGATATCCGAATTAACCGGATATCCAGTTAATTTATCCGGATAATATCCGGATATCCAGGTGAACGAAATTTTTATTTTAAGTTTTTTTTTTCTTGTTTTCATAAATGATAATTTAATTTAATTTCTCTCGTTTTAAAGTTAATAAAGAAACTTCGCTAAACGCGTATTTTATATTATTTCATTATATAACATATATATATTACCCAAATCTGCAATATGTATTGTTATATCTTAACACGTCATTTAAAATTACATGAAATATACAAAAAAAAATATTACTATATTTATAAAAAGAAACAACAGAAATATTTACAAAACTTAGAATTGTTCCCAATAATAATTTTATAAGAATTTCGCTTATGTTATAGCAATTGATTTATTGAAGATCTACAATACGATACGTATAACACAAAATATTTGTCCTACGCATACAATCACGCTCCCAACAAGATTGTTCCACACAGTTTAACTATATGACCTAATCAAATTACTCAGGATCTGGAAAAATCTTACCAGTCAGACGCCAATTTCGTCTACAAAATACTAAATGTTCAAAAGTAGATGGCAATAAAGTGGTATGCCTAATTATCATAACATTTCCGGCATCAGAGAACAATCTTTCACTAGAAACAGATGTTGCCGGAATAGCTAAGTACTTTTTTGCTAATTGTGATAAGATTGGAAAACATGATTCCTGAGTAGAGTTTGGAACCGGATGTACCATTCGGTTTTAAATTTAAGCACCGATCATTTTTAAAAAATTTACAAATTTTATAATATAACGGTCACAGGATATGTCACTAAAATTTTATACCAATTGTAAAAGCTCAAAAAACATATGCATAAGATTTCTTAATTCAAAGTTACACAAGATTTTGTCACTTAATTTTGCGGGAATTGCTTTAATTAAGAGATCGGCACACTGCATTTTCACAATTTTTATATATAAAAAAGCTAGTTCACAACTTTCACTTATATGCTAACACCAAAATTTAATGGTTATAACTTCTTGCTATTTTAATATAAGTATAACCAGGACCTCTTCTTTTTAAAAGTCTATTTATTAATATTATATAATAATGATAGTTTTAAAGAATCTTCCATCGAAAATTTTAAAATAAAATCATGTGACGCAGTAATTTTTAACAGTTTCTTCATATAAAACTCAAAATCGGAATTTTTAATCTACATAAAGTTGTAGCACTGATAAATTTACATATAAATCTAATTTCAAGAACTTCTTAGTTTAATTTAAAGGAATTGCTAAAAATGTTATTGATATTGATATTATCGTTAACGTTAAGTTACATAAACTAGGAAACAAAAACATTACAAAGTCTGAAGTGCAAAATATCGTCATATATCAGATGGATAATAGGACATTTTTGTATCACTATGTGTAAGTTCTCATTATACTTCAGACTAATTAACTTTAACTAACTTTAAAACATTAAACTTATCATTACCATTATGATATCGATATGCATTTTTTTTTAATCTACTCATATGTTAAAGAGATATTGAATTTACACCTTATAATATTTTCGCATGCAATATGATATTTAAGAATGTATCAAAAAGTATAACAGAATGCATTAATTAAAGATCGACAAATTTGTCACTCAAAATAATAACTACTTCTTCTATTGAAAAGCAATCAGACAGGATGTGATCATAGAATTACTAATTTAAGATATATGGTTTCTTTATATATATTTTTATTTTATATACCTATATTTGTACTCTATTTTATATATCTTAATAAGACATCATCTATAAAAAAAAAAATATTAAACAATCTTATTGTTATATAAAGGCCTTATAATTTTTAACGTTAAAGAATCAACATTAAATTAAATCCACTTTCATTTTTTTCTTAAATTTTTTTTTCTGACAATAATAACTCGTTAGTTAGAAATTTAGTTTTAGCATTATTTTATTCTTTGGAATAATAAATTTTTTAGTTTTATACCATTACTATTTTTTTTATAAAATTCTTTTTTTTTTAATTGATGATATTTTACTTAGTATTAGTCATCTTATCATACAAAATTTGCCCTTTGCTATATCTAATACAAACTTGCAGAACATTTTGATAATTTCAATTATGTTTCTAACGATTATGATGATTTGAAGAGTATAACCTTTGCTAAAAGTCTTACGTTAGAGAGTGTTGTAAAAAGTATTAGAAGTGATAATAATGTATTAAATTATGATATAGAAAAACCCTTTCTTTTTAATAATTCCAATTTTGAAAAAGCAAAAACACTTATAGAAGAGGACAAAAATAATGATATATTTTTATTAAAAGATATTGATACCAATACTGAAGTAAATGTTAATAATCAACAATTTTAATATTTGATTCAGAGTTGACTACATCAGGATCAACTGATGAAAATGAATATTTTGTTATGAACACAATAAACACTAGTGAATCTTTATTGGAATGTCCAATTTTAGACATTAATAATGGTTCTATTCAATGTTGCTCAAGCTATTTGGAAAGACAGAGACTACTTTCCCAACCAATTGAAGCTTGGGAGATCAATCCAAAGATTTTTTAAAAAGCTCAAACAAAAAATGATTTGTCAACAATAGGTGTATATCATTTTCACTTCCTTTATGATCAAAATCAGCTTCATCTTTTAAATATCAAAAAGACACGTTCAATTGAAAAAAGTTGGATTTTGCTGACATTACTTATTTTGTAATAAATATAAACATTTTTTTAGTCTGAGTAGGACTTGTATATAGCATTCGAGACATGTTTTTGGAAATATATGCAAATTCCTTGTGTCAGACTTAAAGTTTGCCCTATATTCAAACAGGAGATAGAATCAGAAAATATTAACGATAACAATAATTCAGCAAAATATCAACCTAAATATATATATTTAGAGTATTTTATTACACATAGTAGACATTTTTATGAGCGAAAAGGCTGTAAAAATGTATCAAATTTTGAATGCATAGATATGCATAAGGATAATACAAGCAAAGCACTTCAAATTATAGGTCGCTGGGTCTTATCTATAGTAGAATCTACTGACAAGAATAATAAAAATAATCTTTTAATATGTTTGACTAACATGCTTTCAACATTTTATAATACCAAGTCTTCTTCAGTAGTAGCAAATTATCCTAGCCTTTTTTTTGTAAAGATTGCTTTGAGACTAAGACACGTTAACATAACAAAAATTATGAATTAAAAATACGAACTTACCTCTGAAACAGTCACAGACTTTGGTAAAACATTAGGAATTATGACATGAAAAGCATGACATGATGTACAAAAAAATAAAACCAAACTTAGAATTCCAACATCACTAATGAAATATCAGAATGGTTTTTCTTTATATCTGGCAAACTTTTTTAATGGATTTATTAAAATATTATAAAGAAAAAAATATGAGATATTAATTAGAAAAAGAAAGCAAAAGGGTCTTCCATTAAAGAATTTTGATACAAGCTATGTGAACAAGATAACTGCATTTCTTATTTTAATGGTATTAAATATAGTATTTTCGATCACTAAAATTTGGCTAACTCATATTATGAGTTTATTTTGCCAAAATTCAAAACTATATCACTCCCTTTACAATATTCTTTATATAGCAAACGTAATATTCTATATACATCAATATGAAAGATTGTTAAAAAAGACTCATAAACAAGATATAAAACCAGAAAGTAGACTGTTACAGAGTACTAACATATGGAATATATCAGTAATTGATAATATAGATTTTATAGAATGAACTTATGCATATGAAAATATCTTTGATGTCATACGTAAAAGCATATATGCTACATTAAGGATGGTGTTTTAATTTACTATACCTATGCAACTTTAATGTTATAATCCTATAGATACCAGAGGTTCTAGTAGAGATAACTAATCTATATTTGACACTTCTGTTTTTACAAATAATCTTCTTTCACTTTATAAGAAAATATTTTAAAATTTTCTAACTACACACATAGATAATTGGAATACAGATAATATTCTTAAAGACATTGTTCAAAAAATACTAATAGAATGTAATGTATTATATCTGAATATTATTATACTTAAACTAAGTGATAATCTGAATTACAATATGAACGTTTATAATGCATGTGATTTGTATTATGATAATGTATACTCCTCTCTAAAAAATATCTGACCATCCGTTGATCATTGCAAATTCTAACATATTAAAATTTGAATTACGCCACAACTAATGCATATAAATAAAAAAATTTTTTTTTCTCATATAGGTGCAGTTACAAATAATTTGAAAATAAAAAAATCTTTTTTTAAAAAATATGTCTAAAAGGAGTCAACTTTCAGATTTTGAGCGAGGAGAGATT
>CAJVPP010001088.1:0-22936 GCA_910592005.1 Funneliformis mosseae | reverse complement strand
AGTAGTTCGCTTTTAGTTTTCCTTTTAGTTTTTCCTTTAGTCTTACTTTTAGATACGCATCTAGTAGTTCTTGTAGAAGCGCCTGGCCTAACATTCCCCTTAGTACTTTAATTCTTTGATTTCTTTCCATATTACTTTTTATTTTCTTATCTACTATTATTATTATTATTATTATTATTTTTATCAATAAACGTATTATTATACTTCTGAATCAATCGAGTCGCTTTGCTTTTAGTCTTATCGTGAATGCACTACCGTGTAAACTATAAATCGTGAGATAAACTGAATTGAGCCACTACGTAAACTTAAAAGAATCACCACTCGAACACCCTGTCTAACTGTTGCAATTCGCAAGGATTGCACGTTAACACTATTATTTCTTTACTAATTTTATTTATTTTTGTAGGTTTTATTTATAAACTTTTGTAGAACATGCGATCCTATTAGTCATGAGATTTTATTATAGTTTCAACGTTTTGTCATTAATAAAATATTTTATTTATATTATAATAACCTCTTTAATGCTTTTTGAAATCCCAAATGGGTTTCGTCTGATAACCTTACTTACCTGATAAACTGACCTTCTAGACTGATTAAAATATTCAAAAAAGTTACATCAAAAATGTAAATGGTTAAATCAAAAAGTGGAGAATATATCAAATTGAAAAAGAACTTTATTTAAAAAGAATACATAATTTCAATAATACACATAAAATAAAGTATTGTAAACTAAATTATAATAATGAAATAAATATAAAATAAGATATTTTTTTATGAACTAATTTTTGAGGATTTTGGAACATCTGACATTAAATAGAGATTATCTCATTTTTGAGAATTTCTAATATATTAACATACTTATTTATATAAATAACATTTTCTTTTATTTGATAATCCTACAGAACAAATTTTTTGTGAAAATTCTTTAATATTAGATTTTAAAATATCTATAAATTACTTATCTCTATCAATTGATTTTTTAATTTTCTACTTTTCCTTCATTATTTTTATATAAAATAAAATAATAATATTTTAAATATTAGGTATTATTTAAAATATTTCGATAGAAATTCTACCTAATTATAAAAATGCATTACTTAATTTTTATTTTTATCAAAAATTATTTGCGTCTTATTAAAACCCTTAGAGTTGAATTTTTCACTACTTTTACTAAATTATCAAGGTTATCAATTTCAGATCTTTGTAATTTTAGTTTAAGAAGTCCAAAAAAGCTATTTAAACTAAATTTAATATGATTTGCTACTATAAATAAATAAGTAATTTGGATATGTAACCCATATACAATTCGTTATGCTAAATACATGATCATTATATTGTTTTTATTTGACCAGCACAATTATTAGTATGAATTATTATTTTTTTTCACCTAATTTATAAAGAGTAAAGTAATTATAAATAAGTGATATAACTGTATTTACTTCTTTTTCAATACTCTCTTCTTCTTTTATTAAATAATTTTGTTAAAATAAGATTTATATAAATAAAATAATATAAATAATAATTATTAAAATTATAATAAATTATAAATATTTACTTGAATAGGAAATTCATCTTCACAAATTCCAAATATTTAAATATTAAAGAGTAATTTAAAATATGTATTTCCCTTTATAAAAAATTACTTTATTAATACATATATAATTAAATTTATTTTAATTTATTTAAAAACATACCTCTTGTTATGATAAATATAGAAGTTTAATTTGTTTAGCATAATTTCATAATATATGATTTTCAAAATCAAGGGTATTTAGATTATTAGGATGAGTAAATTAGAAAAATTTTATAAAAAAGTCTTTAATGATTGTATACAAATTTTAAATATTAATAATTAAAATTAAAATAATAATTTTTATAAGATTTATATAGATTGGATTAAATTAGCATTTTGCAATTTCAACTTCAATTAATCTAATAAATTAAAAAATTATCTATTTCATAATCTAATAATCAGATTTTAATAAAATATTTTTATTTTAAAGCTCTTATTATGCTTATTAAAATAAAAATGATCACTAAAATTAGATTAATATATTATGAGATAATTATAAAACAATTTTTTTTGTATAATAAAGATTTTAGTAAAATTTTATTTTAATATTATTATGATTAAAATACCAATAATATTCTCTTTCTTTTCCTACCCATTGATAATGATAATTCTATTAAACTATATATAATTCAGTTTCTTTTCTGACCAATATTTTAAATTAAATCACATATTTTTACATTTCAAATATAAATTAATTTGTGGTAAAAGAAATCTAATTTCTGGAATATACTTATACTATATGCACTAAAAAGTAGCTAAATGTATAGTTAATTAATTTTGTTCTTCTATAGTAGATATATAAAGCTAATATAATGAAAAATAACTTTTATTTGTAGAAAGAAAAATTATTAATAAAATATCTTTACAAAAATGTCATACTTTATTAAATAATTATTAGTTTATTATAAAATTTTTTAAAAAATATAAAAAAATAAATACTAGGTGAAGGTAAACTATTGATATTTGCATAATTTATAATAAAAGATAGAATTTCTAAAATTTTCTCAAACAATAAAGCAAAATTACTAATTTTTCTAACTAATTTGTATATTCTTGGACTAATCTTTTGCTATGAAAAATGATTTCAAATATTATTTCAATATTTTTCTCTAATTCTATAAATTGTTAAAAATGCAATATTACAAATATTTATTCCTTCAAATATATATTCATTAGTAAGATGATTATATTTTTAACCTGTAATAGTAGTTTCTTTAATATAGTTGCTATTAAGACTCCTAATAAAAATATATCACATTAATTGTTATCTAAACTTTAAAAATTTCTATATGTTATTAAAGAATTATTATGAGAAACCAAATTTTGAAAACATCTTTTTTACAGCATATTACTGTTTGTAATTTTTTGATTCATACTTTATTATCTTTTTTATTTAATTGATCTTTTAATTTTTGAGTTAAATTATCATAATTATTTTCATTAATATCTTCAATTTTATTTTTTGAATAAATTTTCTTAAATTTATTTATCTTTCTTCATTCAAACAGGTTCATTTAAATTAGATTTATCATTCAAATTAAATTCACATTCATTAGATTTATCAATTAAAATAAGTTCAATTAAAACTTCAATTAATGATGATTCATTACTAATAAAAGGTATTAAAGTTTCATTAGATTGATAAACTATCTTAAGTTCTTCTAATTGTTCTTTTAAATTTGATAATTCTAAATGTATACTAATAAAGATACTATCAAATAAAAAATAAGTTTCTGAAATCATAATTAATTAATTGAAAATGTAAAAAAAATAAAGTTTATTAAAAATATCAAAAGATATAACTTTTAAATAAAAAAAAAGGATTGAATAATTTTGTATAACTATTTAAAATGTAATTTAACCAATCCTAAGTTTGAACTTCAAAATATTTTAAGATTATATCTTGAATACACTTATTTTAAAATTTAAAATTCTGAAAAATTCTAAAAAGTTTACATTAAATATTTTATGATTATGTCTTAAAATATAAAAGTTAAAAGTTAAAAATTGAAAATTAATTCCAAAATTTGAAATTTTGAAATATTTTAAAAAAGATTTATATTAAGAATATAAAATAATACCTGATATTAAAGATCAAAGATTAATTCTATAATTTGAAATTCTGAAATATTGAAAAGATTTACATATAAAGATTAGATCTAAACTCTAATTAGATATTAACATTCAATATTTGTATAATATCAAAATCTTGAATCAGGAGTTTTAAAAATAAAAGAAATTAAATATTAAAAATATTTTTTAAACTAAAGAAGAATCAAATCAATCAAGTCTGATATATGAACCAGTAATTTATAGTTATGTTTCTCTCATAATATCAATTACCTAAGTTAAAGTCTAAAGTATCTGGTTCATCAAGTAGTTCTGGTATTTCTACAAAATAGAAAAAAGAAAATAAATATTTTTATATTAAAATCATCTTTTATATATAGTTAAACTAAAAAAACTATTTACTTATTTAAATGTAACTGGTAATTTATAATTCTTCTATATTTCTAATTACCAAAAATTAAAGTCTAAACTGTCTGATTCAGTTTATAAACTGACGATTTAGACAATAAACTGAACTGACTATTAGTAAAATTGTAATTTAAACTGCAGTTTAAACTGCAGTCAAACTAGTATATAATTTTTAAATGCATACAATTTTTTTGTTATATTTTGAACAAGTTTGTAAGTTTTTAAAGCTATAGAAGCTTTATACTATATAATATGAGGTTATTTAAATTATAATTATTTTTTTATTTTCAATTTATTGTTATTTTAGTTGATTTAATATTAGTAATGCAGTTTTAAGCTATTTTACAATATGAGATTTAGTCTTTTATATTTTGCTATGACATTTTTATAATTGATATCTAATTAGTTTCATGATAGAATCTGTTTATAGTTACGTATAACTGATTTAAAGTGAACATATTTTTATCAATAATCATAGTCACATATGGTAATATTATACTTTAAGTTTTATAAACCATTAGAGCAAATGCATTCTGTAATAAAAATTGGTGTCTTGAGATATAAGTATTTTTTACCTCAAAATTTGCAGAAGTTTTTTGAACATTCATTTTGATTATATTATCATTTATCAGTAATGTTACTTTTATATTATCAGCATTTATAATTTTAGTTATGACTCCTATAGATTTGTTGCAAATTTATAATTGATCAACTTGTTATTTAAGTATATATTCTTGTATTTTCTTGAATAGTGACAGATTCAAAAAGGTTTGTATAATGTTTGAAGGAGAATTGGATATCTTAAGGGGTAATATTTAGGATATTGATTGTGAGAGAATCAGATCAAAGGATTAATCATCAAATAATAAGTTTTAATAAATAAACATATTTATTAGTTTAGATGTTTTATGAAGTCTGGTTATGTGAGTAAAATTTAAGATGTTTTTAAAATTTCAAAAGATTTCATTTTTTTACTAATCAATTTGATTAATTTTTTAGAAAGGATTTCAAATCTCAATTCTTGAAGGAGTTAGTAGAATTTTAGATCATCTTTTTGTCAGTATAGTCTGATTAAGAATAATGGAGAAAAATAGTTTTCAGGCGTGAAAAGAAAACTTATTCTTCATTAATGCAGTATCAGAATCATGAAAATTGTTGATAAATTAATTTGCAAATAGTCTAAAACCAAAATCAATGCAATAACTGAAAAATAAATTAGTTTATCCAACTGTTGAGAATATTTGCAATAGGTAAATTTTTTTAATTTTTTAAAGTTATTAATATATTTAAAATTGGTTAATAATATCATTTGCATTTTTATAACAATTTGTAGCTGGTCAAGCATTACCTTTTAGTCATGAAAATTATTTAAAACAAAAATATTATATGCAGAAATATTTGCATAAATAGAAGATAATTAAAGCTGAGAAAGATTGTGATTTATTATAATAGTCTTAAATTTCTTATTTATATTTCTAATTGATTATGATATTTTAGATATATTCTCAAATAAAAATAATACTAGATTTGTCAAAAAATAATCCAAATTCAAATGCAGATTTATTGATTAGTAGCAATTTATTTAAAGTTATATAGGCAGTTTACAAAAGAAAAGCAAACAATTGATAATATGCAGTTATAAATTATATTAATCTTTCTAGAATTATTTATGTAAATTTTCAAAGGTAAGACTTTTATTCTTTTTTTTTTAAACATTATACATTAAATTTTTTTTATTTACTTTCTTGGAAAGTTGAATTTATTTTGATATTTCTATAAGTAAATCCTATAGATAATGCTTTTGATCTTGACAAGAATAAACTGTACTTGAACTTGCATTGCCTTATCTTCAAATTGGTTATGAATTTTTTCTTAATTATGGTTTGTTAAGATGTTTATCATCAATATGATATAATTTTCTTAATATTGATAATAAATTTACTAACATTATTATTTTAGATTGATATTAGTATCAGAAATAATATAATCATTAGTATAGATAAAGCTAATAACTCTGATGTAATAGAAAGTATTACTTTTAATCTTATTATTAATCCTATAGAAGCCTTTATCAATAAAAGTCATATCTTTATAGCTGATGCAATTGATGCTTACATTTATTTTATTTTTTTACAACTTATTTTAATGTTTAATTTTTAAAAAAACTTATTTCATTTTTTTTTATATTTCATTTACTCTTTAACTTTAATTCATCATATTCTTTACGCTATCTCATCAGGTATTATGACTTTAGTTAAAGAAGATACTAGTCTAAATACTAGTCTAAACACTTGTATAAATGTCACAACTTGCATACTAGGAAAATCACATATCGAGATAATGCTTATCACTACCTGACATCTTTTTAAATAGTTAACTAAAAAAACCATTTACCTATCATAATGTAAACTTCTAAGATACTGATATCCTTATGAATTAAAAAGAAAATTTATTTTTATGTTAAAAATGTTTCTTAACATAATCACATTTTAAAAATTCTATTATTTATCTCTATCAGTAATTTTCAGTTACCATCCCTATAAATTAAGAAAAAAAATATTTTAGGTCTTAATTTAGGTCTTAATTTTTTTTAAAAATACATAATAATTATCTTTAATATTCAGTTTTTGATTTATCTAAATTTTTAAGCTGATATTGCTACAATAGAAGAAAGCTAACTCACCGGTTATCAGTATATTAGCATTTATAATAGAAAAAAATGTGTTTTATTAATAAATAAATATGAGTTATTTTTAGTGTAATACTATTTTAGTACTGTAGATTATCGATCTTTTTATATGTGATCAAAACTTTTAAACTCAATTATTTTAAATCACATTTATCAGAGTTTCTGATCCTTCTATTACAAAATGTTTATATATACAGTATATAAAATATTAAAATATATTATAAAAATTAAAAATTTATTAAAAATATAAATATAAATTCTTTATAATTATGAGATAATTCTAAATAAAATATTAAATATGTTGTAATATTCTCAGACAAGTTTACTCTTCTTTTCACAAGAATATTTAATCTTTAATAACTTTAAGTTCTAAATAAAAAAAAATGTTATATATAATGTATTATTTATTATTTGTATTATTAACATTTTTATCATTTTATTTATGTTATATTTGACAATTAAAGAAATATTTTTTCTGTTATTGCATATTAAAAAAATTGTTTTATATTTTTATTAATATTTTGAATTATAATAATCAAAATTCTTTTTTAAAATTTTTTCAAAAATTATAATACTTCTAAAATAATTTATAAATTAAAAATAATTGATAATATATTAAAATAATTTTATATTAAAGTATTTATTAAATTTTTTTTCTTTACTCTATATAAAAGTATTAATAACTTTTTTTTTAAACTATTTGATGCATGATAGACAGTTTTGAGTTATTAAATGAAAAGTTAATTATATAAGAGTAGAAATAGAAGCAGAAATAGGAGCAAATATTGATGGAAAAAAAACAGAAATAGAAGTTGATAAAGATATTTTATAAAATAAAAATAAATATTATTAAAAATTTTTTATATACTTGAATTATTATTATATATAAGAACATTAAATTTCTAATATATCAGCATATATTATCAATATTATTTATTAAAATTAAATTTACAAAAAAATTTTAAATTTCTTATTTAATGTAAAAATATTATTATTTATTATCAATATTATCCATTTAAAATTTAATATACAAATAAAATTTAATTTCTTATTCTATGTAAATATATTATTTATTTTATAATATAAATTTCTAATTTATATAATAAATTATATGTAAATTTTATTAATATTGAATTGGTTTAAAATTTATTTTTTGAAGAACAATTAAAATTTTAATCAGGTTAAGATTAAAGATAATGTTATACTTATTTATAATTATGTGATGCTTATTTATTACTAACTGCAACTAGTTGCAACTTAATTTTTATTAATGTTGTAATTAGTTATAATTCTATAATACTTATTTATTACTAGTTACAATTAGTTACAATGTTATATTTAGTTAAGATTAATAAAAAATAATAAAAATATTAAAGAAATATCAGGTTAAGTTAAGAAAAAATAGGATTTTAATTAGTAATTTTTTTAATCATTATATTTTAAACCCTTTTAGTTTATATTAAAATAAGAACATAAACTTCTATTATCTTTTTTTTTAATAATAATCTTTTTTAAATTTAAATATCAAAAAAATTTATTATTTTTTTTTATATTCTTTAATTTACTTTTTAGTTGTTAACTACTTAATTTTATTGAAAATTATTTTTTAAATAATATTTAATTTTTTTTCTATTTTTTTTAAATAAATTTAAATAAATTATGAGTTGTTTAAACTGAATATCTCAAGCAGTAATTTAAGAAATAATAGAAAGTAATAAGTAAATAAGAAAGTGATAAAAATTTTTAATCAAATTTTTATAATATATATTTTTTATTTTATTTTTAAAATAATCTATTTGTAGAAAAATAAATAAAGATTATCTTATATTTTTTAATATAGAAAATATAATGTAAAATCCAAATTATTTATAGTTAAGTTTATTATTCAAAATATCCTTTAAATTTTAAGTATAAAATTGATTATAAAATATTTTAGAAAACTTAAAATATTTTAATATCTAATAATTATAAAAATATGAAATAAAGTTTATTAGATTTGTTATATTGTTAATATGCAATCTTTTTAGATTACAATTATTAGACGCAATATCAGAGGGTTGATTCTTTTATAGTTTACGTAATAATTTTAATTAGTTTACAAGATGCTTAGTTAATTTGCTATCAGTTTATCAAGTTAATTCAGTTTACTAGACGTGAACAGCTTCAATCATAAGTTAAGAGTAGTCATGGTGAGTTCAAGAAGAGTTTTTAGATAAGAAATAAGAAATACTTTATTAAAGTAAAAGAAAATAATACGATAATAATATATAAAAGAAATAAGAAATAGAAATAAGAAATAGAGGTACACAAAGTGAAAAGTAGCGTTATGCTATCTTTTACAAGAGAGAAGTTCTATACAGCCGTCAGTTCTGTCTTTTCTAATTGACAAAGAGGTTGTATTTATATCTATTTTATTACATATTTTGACATATCTACTTTATTAACTATGTTAACTATATCAACTATATTAACTATAACTACTATATTAACTATGTTAGACATATCTGATATATTAGACATGTTAAATATATTTGACATTATTGACATTTATACTTTGTCAAATAATTGTAGATTCATAATCGTCAAGATCAACACCTGGTCACAATACTTAATAATAATATTTTTAAATTTTTAAAATTAATAATTATTAAAATATATCAATTTTTCAATTTTTCAATTTTTAAAAATAATATATTATATAATATTTATTTAAAAATAAAATTTAGTTTATTGAATTCATTTTATTAAGATTTGTTAAATAAATATTTCTATATTTTTAAGTTTAATAGTAGTAAGATATATAAATTTAAATTTAAATTTATTTAATAATAATTTATTATTTATTTATCTTTAAAAAATTTTTAGTTAATTACTTTTTTTTTTAAATTTTACTTAGAAAATATTATAAAAGTATTAATTTTTTTTAATAATATATTTTAAAATATTTAAAAATAATTAAAAATAATTTTAATTTATAAATAAAATTACTTACAAATTTGTAAACAAACTGATTAAAGAGATAATAGATTTTTTATTTTTATTATATTTTTTTATTTTAAAGTAATTTATTTATGAAAAAATATATGAAACTTTATATCTTATATTTTCTCAGTATAGAGAATATAATGTAAAGTTCAAATTATTTATAATCAAACATTATTATTCAAAAATATAATATATTTTTTTTATTTTTTTATTATTTTTTATTATTCATTTTAAAATAATCTATTTATAGGAAAATATATGAAGATTTATATTCTATGTGTTTATAATGTAAAAAATATAAAGTAAAGTCTAAATTATTTATAATCAAATATTATTATTTAAAAATATAATAGATTTTTATTTTTTATTTTTTATAATATAATATTAAATAATAAATTAAATTTAATATCTTTAATAATAAAATATTTTATCTGAAAATTTTTATTAAAAAATCAAAAAAAGTTATATAGTAATTTATTTATACAAGAAGATACATAACATTTAAATGATAAAAATTTTCAAAATTATAAATTAGCGTTAATAAATAATTGTATTAAAAGTAAAGCAGATCTTATTTCACTAATACTAAATGATATTGATGAAGTTATTAATTTAAATATTTTAAAGAATTTTAGTTTTATGATTAAAGATTTAGAACAAAGAATTATAGAATTAATAGCAACACTAATAGTAATACTAATAATAACACAATTATCACTATCAAAACTATCATCAACAGTAATAGAAATTTGAGAAAACTAATCAAAAAATTGCAGAATACATTAAAAAAATTATGCTATCTTAATTTTTACAATATATCTAAAGATCAATTACATAAATATAAGTTATATAAATAGTTTTATTTGAATATAATAAATATATTCAAAAACTTTGTCAGATGATCTTTGATATTTTTAATAAATTTTCAATATATATTTCATAAAAAATATCAAGAAAAAGAATAAAAATCATTTTCTTCTTTTAAAAATAAATTAAATAAATTATTAATGAAATATATAGAAAAATTTAAGATAATTAAAAAAACAACTCTCTCATTACTATTATCATCATTATAATTAGTAATAGTATGATATAAACGATCTAAAGTCACCACTTTTTTATTTTATGATCAAATTCTTTGTCTTATAATACAGTTACATAAAATAAATTTTATTAGATAACAATCACATGATTTACAATATATCATCGTTAACTAATATTTTTTTATTCTTAATTTTTGTTTAAAATAATTATACATTTATTACATTATTAGGAATTCTTCAATATAATTATATTTCTTTATAATATATAATACTTTTATACCTATTAATCCTTTTCTATATGCATTTATAAATCTTCAAGATCTGCGTATATAATTTCTAATTGTTTCTAAAGAAATTGAATTTAATACTTCAGAAATTGTTTTTTCTAATTTCTTAAAAGAATAATCACAATTATTACGAGTATATCATTTAGCTGTACTCTAAAATATCTTAATAAAATTGAGCTTACAATGAAATTTTAGATAAAAGATAACTTTATGTATACAATTTCAATAATTTTTCTAATTAATAGTTTTTAGGCTAAAAAATCTGGTTGAAATGCAAGTGTTTGAATTGCATAGCAATTATTTACAATTAGTAATTATTATTTGCATTAGAATAAATACAATTTATACCTCTTTTAGCTATAATTCACATTCTTCTAAAACTAAACAAATTCCTTTAGATCTTTTATCTAAAAGATATATTAATTGTATTGATTTATCAAGCATTATTCTATTTTTAAACTTTTCTTTACCACCTGGATTAAGATTCATTTTTGATGCAATTAAAGCATCCTTTGTATATACAGTATGAGATATTACATTATTAAATGCAAATATACCAATATTACTAGAATGCAATTTTACAAAAATTAGAATTGCTTTTTCAATAATCTAATTATAATGTAATTTAAATTTAAATTATTATTATTTTTAAAATAATAAATAAAAAAATTTACCTGTTTAACTAAATTTTTAGTTTTTTATTATCTATCACAATTAGTATCTGGTTTTATTATAATACATGTTTCATCTTGTTCAAATTTTAATTGACCATTAATTTCTGTTAAAAAATTACTAACATGTAAGCTTAAACCTATACCTTTTTTATGAAGAGGCTGATATCCAACAGGTTTCCAAAAAGTTTTTTACTATCATTAGCATAAAATACTGATTTATCATGAGTTATTAAAATATGTCTTTTATCACTTTCATTTAAAATAGGTTCTACTAATATCATAATATTATCATCTGATGGTTTTGACATCTATTGCTTCAATTGTATCATTTCAGCTAAATAATTCTTATCAATATTTAAGCACATTAGTTCTCTTATGACTATCATAATAAATATCTTTATTTCCTATATGAAATGTGCATCCAAAATATTTTAATTATACCTGCATAATAGTATTTGAAATTGATTTTTTATTTTCAATTCCAATACTTGGAAAAACTTCTTGCTCAATATATACTTTAAATTTATCTACAATTATATCATAACTAACACTCCATAGATATTCAGTAATCATTTGATAAATATTTTTATCATCTAATAAACTTTTAATTTTTTAATATTTATCACACATTGATGTTAAAATTAAATGATACAAAATAAAATTTTGTGTTTATGTTCTAATTAAACGCACTTTATATTCTCCTTTTTCAATACTAGTTGCAATTATTTTATTTGCTTTCATACATTTATAACTAGCTAATCTTAAGTTAATATATTGAAAAATAAGCTGTAATTGATTTTTAACTTGAGCAATCAATTATTTGTCTTTAATTAATATATTTAATTTATCTAATGCTAAATTAAACCCTTCTCTTTCTATCACTTCTTCAAGATTGATTAAATTATCAACTATAGTATTAATTTGATCATTTGATGAATTATTAAAGTATTTGGTAATACTATAGAAACCTTTACTTACTAATTTTAAAGCTGCTTTTTTTCGCCTTTGAGTTTTATTAGAGTTTTCAGAATAAGTTAATAGATGCACACTATTAAAAATAGTAGAATCCTTTGCATTTTGACATATAATATCAAATGCAGATAAAGTAATTTTATCTACAATTTCTTTTAAATTATCATTATCCTAAATACCATCTTCCTTCAAACTTTCAGATAATTCATCATTTGATAATAATCTATCATTTTTAGCAGCCTGTAATTTTAATCTTTTACTTTCTTATGCAGTCATTAGTTGCTTATTACGAAACTTAAAAGGAGATATTTTACATAATTTTTTTAACTAATACCTTAGAAAAAATTCTTTTTTAAAAAAATTAAAAAATTTTAAAATTTAAGAAAAGTTTATTTTTTTTTTTTAAAAAAAAAAAAGATTTGGGTTTTTTTAAAAAGAAAAAAAAATTCAGGAATTTTTTTTAAAAAAAAGAAAAATTCAAAATTTATTTTTTAAAAACTTCCATTTTCATTATATTTAAAGATTTATTTATGTCTTCATTTTTTTTAAAAAAAAAAAAAAAAGAAAAATTTAAAGGTTTTTAAATTGGTATAATATTTTTCTTTATTGCTGGTTCTTAAAAAAATCAAAGAAAAAAAAGAAACATTTAGATACCACTTATCTAATATACTGATTGTTCTATTTTAAGACTTTATATCAATTGTTCCATTATATGATTGTTTCATTTTAAGACTATTCCTATTTTTAACTTAAATTTTTATGATCTAAATTAGGTAATTTTAGTAATTCTAGCTAACTTTATAATAGTCAAATTTGTATCATTTTTAATAAAATACCCTGATTTTAATTTTATACATCTAATGTTACAATTTATTTAATAAGAAATAGGCTCTATCATGTGAAAAGCAATAATTTAATCTATTATTTAATAGAGAATTTATTTAAATAGTTGATTAATTGATTACTACTATTTTTTTTGAAAATATGTAACTAAAAGTGGTGGCTTTAGATTATTTGCATTATAGTAGTAGTAATAGTAACAATAGCAAAGTAAAGAAATAAGATGACTATTATTATTACCATCATTAGCAGTAGCAATAATAACAAAATAAAAATAATTAAAAACTTCAAATAGAAAAAATTCATTATTTAAAATGAAAATTATTTAAAAAATATCAGAAATTTAAAAGTTAGATTTAAAGAAATATCCTTTAGTTAAAATTAAGATTAAATCAAAAATAAAAATTTTAAGTGGATTTTTTTTTTTTTTGCATTATAATATACAAAATTTTAAAATAATTAAAGGTAATATTTTATTAAATTATTTGATTTTTAATTTATTATACTTAATTTAAAATTAATTTTAATATATTAAATTTATTTTATAATAAATTATTATTGTATAAGTGAAAATAGTAAAACTTTATTTTAATTATTTGAAATATCTAAAAAAAAGATAGATTTAATTATGAATAAAGATAATGCAGTTCAATCATATTAGACTTATATATAATAATCTATATTATGCTTCTTTAAAATTTAAGGAATTTAATTATTTATCTTCAAATGTCTTATCAATCATTTTGTATTTTTTTTACGTAAGTATTTAAAGAACTTTAAATTTTCTTATTAATAATAAGTAATACTGATACCAGTATTATCATCATAAACAGTATCAATATTATTAACAATAGCATCAATAATACTATCAATAGTACTAATAGTACTACTATTATTATTATTTAAAATTTTAGTAGTATTACCTTTAGTCATAAGAATCCAATTGTTTATATAACTTTTTGAGATTTTTCATAATAATAATAAAATAGTTTATCAATTTTAAAATTATATTTATAAAAATAAAAGGATAAATATGAAGAAAATTACTTACATTATTTATGATATATAATTAACTTTTTTATTATTTATTTATTATTATTTTAATATTATTAATTTTAATATATTTAATTTAATAATTAATAGTTATGTTAATAAAATTCTATATAATATCAATAAATTAGTAAACTATATTTAAAATATAATAGTATTTTATCTGTCAATATTTAATAATTTTTAAGTAATTTTTATTTTTTAGATTAGATAAATTATTTAATTTAAAAAAAATTATTATTTTAATAAACTTTATTTTTATTTTTATTTATTTTATTTTATTATATATAGGTAAAAAAATTGTTTAAAGTATTTGAAATATATGTAATAAATTTTAATATTATTTGTAACTATTATATTAATTGTGATAATAATAAATATAGATTTTATTAACTTGTATCATTAGTAAATTAAAAAAGAGGTGATATAATATTTTTATAACTTAATATAAGAGTAAAATTGAAATCTGATAATATTTTAGCATTTAAATTAAATTTATTATATACTCTTTTACTAAAAATCTTTAACTATTTACCTAAAAACTTTTTGAAAATTATTAAAAGAAATTTATATTGTTAAAATCTTTAGATTATGAATTTTCTGAATCTGATATTAATATATTATAGTTTTTTTTACTTTTAATTATAGCTTTAACTTTACTTATTATACTATTTACTAATTTTCTAAATAAAAAATTTTAATTTTATATTATTTTTCTATTAAAACTGCAATAAATTTTTCTTTATTTTTTGGTTTAAGTTTATATTTATGATTCTTCTTTTTAAATGATTTTATAAATACTCAATTAGATTAAATCTAAACTTTAAATAAATTATAGAATAGAAGATTTTTCTCTTTTTTATTCAAATACTAATTTGCTCTATATACAAAAATATTATCATTTTGAAAAGTATAGAAAATATTTTCTTCTTCTAAATCTTCTATAAAAAGTAATAAATGTGTTTTTAACAAATTTTTATACATTATTCCTATGATTTTTTCATTTAATACTACTAAATAGCTAAGCCTATAACAGTTTACATTATACTTTTCATAAAGTTTTTTCTAAATCTATTATTATATCTATTATTTTTAAATAAAAAAAAACTGGAATTTATCAATTTAAATTATATTATTCCATTTTTTATTTTAAAATTTATGCTCTTGACATCAATTTAAGCATTTTTTCTATTGTTTGCTGAAACAAATAGTTTTTTTTTTTAATTTAACTAAAATAGTTATATTTGTGTAATATACAGCTAAAAGTACTAGTACTAATTTAGATAAATTTAAATTGATTAAAACTTTCAGTAATTTCTTTAAAAGAAACTTTTTGTTTTTTCTAGTTTGATATATAAGAGTTTATTTTTATATTCATTCAAAAAAGGTGGTCTTCTTGAATGAGAAAGAACATCTGTAAAGACTTTCTTCATAAAATTTTTAATGATACATTAATAAATACTTTTAAGTATAAAGAGTGAACAAAAGTTTCTGAACACCTTTATAAATACGATTTAAAAAATTTTTATCATATAATTGTAATATTATATTGCAATTATATGACTGTTTATTGTTTATTTACATAATCAAAATAAAAAAATTTGTGTTTTTTTATTGTTTTGATTTAATTCACTTAATCTCTACCAAATCAAAAAATAATAGGACAAAATAAAAAATTAACTAAAAAATAATGCAGAGCCATATTTTACTTAGTCAGCCCAAAGTCCTGATCTTAACCCAATTGAAAATTTATGGACTGATATTAAAAAAAACATTTGTGCATATTTAAAAACTACCATCGAATTTTGCTAACCTCAACTGATATGTTAAAAAAGCATGGCGAAAAATTTTGATGCATACTATTAAAAATTTAGTCAATAATATACCATAACGAATTCAGGTTGTAATTGTGATAAAGGGAGACCCAACTAAGTACTAAAAGTTTAATATGAAATGTATACCTTAACCAGCTTTAAATAAAATAATATTAGAGCTTTTACTATTAATGCTAAGGAATTATAAGTTTTATATTTGGTGAAAAAGTGTTTGAAAACTTTTATCTACTCTCTGTATATTTAAATTCTAGAAATATCAGTAGCTTTATGATTATTCTTATGAAATCCAACAATTATTTCATGTTTAAAACAATTAGTTTCTTGCAATTTGCTATTTTTTAAAAAATTTAAATAATAAAATCATGATTTTTTTATTTTTTCTTATAATATGAATTTTAGTTAAGCCTGAAAAAAATTCCCAAATTTAATCAGATTTACAATGATAATTCTGATTTAAAAAGTAACACAGCAAAATTTAATTTGTCAATCTTAACTATTCAGATTTTAATACTGGATTTTTCATCATTTATTAGTTTTAAAAAGATGAAATATAACTCGTTAGATTTGTCATAATAAAACACATCTAAAGTAATATTTTATATCTTTATCACTAATGGATAAAAAGTTATTTACATTTTTTATTTAAAGATTTTTGTAAATAACTTATTATCTATTGATTCTAGAAATATTAAACAAGTACCAAAAGATGCAACTGATTATGGCAAATCTAATAAGCTATAATTAATCCATTTACAATTACTGGATGGTAAGATAATACAATTTAAGTTTTTTAAAAAAAAGGTCTAGTTTAAGACTTTTAGTGAAAAAGTGTATATGGTAATCTTTCATGTTTTGATATTAAACATTCATTAGTATTTTTACACATAATAATTTATTCAGAGACTTTTATAAATGTAAAAAATACAAATTCTTTTGAGAATAATAAACAAAAGAAAAAGAAAAGAAAATCAAATGCAACTTAATAATTGAATTTTATTTTTTTAGATTATAATTTATTTTTAATAAAATTATTTGAATGCAGGAAGATTCACACACATTTACTGATATTATTACACAATATAATATTGTTGATCTTAAATTAAATAAAAAAATTCATTATATAAAACTATATAACACTTATCAAAAAATAAATACTCTCTTTGTATTCGGTTTATGGAGCGTTACTAGTAAAATCAAATTACGGTTCATATGATTTACTATATTTAATGACTGAGATTTTCTGACAATGCATAATATCCCAGATTTTTCTCAGACCAAAAATTTTCTAGGATAATTTAATAGTATTTTTATAGAATTTCATGATATACTTTTGGCTTTTAAAAAATTTCAAATTAATTTATTAACTTTTAACACTTAACATAAATTCAATTTGTGGTTGATTTTATTGACACTCCAATAAGTTTGATTTATCCTTATGGGATGTTGATACATGGTTTTTTCTAAAAAGATTGTATAAGCTACCTCTAGTTTTAAGACGCATTGTATATGGTTGAGAATTTTTTACTTGAGACAAATCGAAAAGATGTCTCATAGTTGGTCGGCCATGAGGGCAATTCTATGGAGCGTGTAAAAGAAATAAATATTTCAATACATTATAAATCAAAAAAAAAAAAAATTCTTACCCATGGTTGATCAATATCTCCCATACGTTTTACAATCTATTAAAAAAAAAAAAAATTGTTACAATATTAGCACTCTTTGTATAATTCCACTAAAAAAAAAATAATAATAATAAATAAATAAAAGACCTTTTGCATTTGTTGACGGTTTAATGCATCTCCAATCATTACAGATTTGCGGCAGGCTCTAGATGCAAACATATTTCTGACGTGTGAACAACGCACCATTTCGCCAGGTCGTTCAGACAATAGAAATATTAATTCTTCTATATCTTTTTTATAGTTCAATTCCAATAAGAATTAATAATATTCTTGAAGTTAAATTAAATAAATAAATATCATACTACCTTTAACTCCAAATACTGTATCTTTGCTCATTGGCTGTGACAATAATTTCAATTTCTTAGTAGGAGATGCATCATAATCTATGTCAAAATCAAATCCGTTCGCTTGTAAGATTTCCAAGTTTTCTATTGCAACCAATTCCTCAGCCACAGTAAGTTCTAATCTCCTTGGACTAAAAGGCAACGTAATGAGATATTAAACCATTTTAATTTTACTTATAACTATATAGTCGGGGGAAAAAAACCTTATAAGCCTCTGAGATTGGATTTTGGTGTGAAGTTGTAAAGTTTCGAAATTATATTTCTCATCAGACGCATGCTGGTCAATAATAAATAAATCATTGCCCAATTTAGCGATAATAAATCCAAGGTTGAATTGTCCTACAATTTCCATCAGGCCAAAATCGTTTTTCGATATAACCCTATTTAATTCTCTTACAGCAACTTCATTATCTTGAGTATCGATTCCCGAATTGCTTAATCGCATATCACAATCGTTACCCTTTTGAAATTCTTGCCGATTCATATCAATATATTCATATCTTCGAATATCAAATGGTATCTCGATATTTTTTATCTCGTAATCATTATCTATTACAATAGCCTCAGAGTTATGTGACACGGGACTCGAATCAAAATTATTATTTTCAGCCATGATAATATCTTCATCAAGACCATCTTTTTCAGTCATTAAAACCGTACTAGTCGAATAGTCGACAACCATATTCATTTTCTCATCTTGTTCGATATCAACTTTATTTTCGTTGAGAGAAACTTTAATACATTGTTCTTCTTCACATGATATAGGTGTAGAAACTTTCACAGATTCTTTCTGATCGTTAATTAAATAGGCATCAATTGGTTTAATGATGTCTTTCATGACGTTACTTTTTTCCTTCGCATTTGAAGATAAATATTGAGTTAATTGTTTTCTCGGAGAACCAGCGATTTCTGATTTTTCCATTGTAATCTTTGGCTTTTTCATCACGTGTACTTCGTTTTCTTCTGATTGAAAGTCAAAAAAAGCGTAGCTCTCGTACTCGATATCGGCTTTTATTTTCATCACCTCTTCAATATTAGACGATTTGCAAGTTGATTTTATCGAGTTTTTTGTCGACTCAAATTCGTTTTTAGTGTTCTCATTACTCTGGATGTTATTAATAATACTAACCATATCATCATTGCCTTGCATAAGAGAAGTTCCACTTTTATTTTGAGCAAGTTTGTTTTGTGAAGAATTTTCCTCTTTTGAGTTCTCAAAACATAAAACATTTTCTTTTATCGACAGTTGAATAAATTCAGTACCGGAGTTCACGAAAGTAGATCGAAATGGTTCTAGAACACCATTCAATTCTTCCTAAAAAGAAAATATTTGCGTTATAAAAAAAATTTTATTTAGAGTTAAATTATCTATGCTTACCTTTAATGTTTCCACTATTTTGTTTTCGTTGTGTATGAATATAGTCCTTTTATCCGGGCTTACGTTAACGTCGTATAAAACTTGAATATATTAATTATGTCAGCTATTTTCTGTAATGAAGGTTTCTAAAATCATAATATGTTCTTGTAAATACTTTACTAACATTTCGCAAGTCGAAAATCCATAACAATAAATGGATATTGAAAGGTATTAAAACTTTTATATAATTCGTTAATGGCTTTCGCTATCTATTAAGAGATTAACTTTTAAATATGAAAAAAAAAAAATGATTAAAATAAAAAGTTTATTAAAGTAACTTTACTTTTGGTAAATTGCATGGGCGACCATTGATAAAAAAATATTGTCGATCATTGCTTCCACGACCGTATCCTTTCATAGGTTTAGAAATATGACCAATAATACGGATAGTATATCCTTCGCTTCATTATGAATATAATTTTTAAATCGTTAATTTAATCATCTTTTCATAACTACACATCATATTTGTTATTAATTCACCTTTCATTATCATCATCATCATGCTTTTGCAATTTTCTCCTATCATGTTTGACATTCAGATTTATGTCCAATGGTATTATCTGGGGTAATGTCTTGGCTCCGAATATATTCGCAATATTATCACGTACATTGCCGTTCCCACTAGTGGCTAATACTTTAGTTTTTGCGCTAATAATATAACAACAAAGCAAATGTTATTTTATAGACAACATTTATGGATTTTTTATTTTATTTTTTTTTTTTTTTTTTGATATTTACCTGTTATTTAATTGATTTGTACAAATAATCCTAACATTCTCGCATATGACCCCATAAGCTTGCAAGAGCACTAACGCTTTGCCAAATTCTCGCTTAATATTCTTTTTAAATTCTCGATGCCGAACTGGGACTGATTCAAAAAGTCCTCGTAGTATAATGGATGTACCTCTCTTTTTAACGAATATAATATTGAGCACAAATAACACACCAAATAACACAGGAAAAAGTAAAGTTGACACATTTTTAAATACCTCTCGAGCTGTTGGCGATCTTTTTATGAGCCTTCCATGTGAATCATATTCCAATTTGACACCGGTCGGAATTTCTTCTTGAGTACACGTTGAAACTGTAATTTTAGATAGGGCGCATAATGAACTAAGTGCTTCGCCTCGAAAACCAAATGAACTAATGTCCATTAAATCTTCGAAGCTAGATAATTTAGATGTATGGTGCTTGAGGGCTATAAAAAATAGTTAATTGTTAGTTTATTGTAAGGATTAATAACAACATTTTTTTTAAAAAAAAGAAAAATCAAATACCTAAACTCTCATAGTCGGTAGGATGAATTCCCGTACCATCATCTATTACCTCAACGGATTGGATGCCATATTCTTTAAAACGAATTTCTACTTATACATGAATAAAACGCGTTATTATTTAAAAAAAAAATTAATTATTTACGCGTTTTTTTTTTTTTATTTCCATTATTAATACCAATTGACTTTGCCTCTGCATCAAGACTGTTTTCTACAAGCTCTTTTACGGCTGTCGCTAAATCTAATATTACTTGACCTGAGCAAATTCTATGTATCGAAGAAACATCAATTGCTTTGACTGTCGACATATTTAAAGCGCGGAATGATCAACACGAAAATCGCACATATATAATCTGTGTGGAGCTGCGGCGTAACATGACCAAATTGTGCTAATTGTGCTAACAGTACGGGTTTTTGGCGCGAGGCATGTGACCTTCTACTAACCAAACTATCATAAATGACTCATTTTATAAATCTGTAGAAAATAAATCAACATACTTGTTACCGTTACTTCGCTGATAATATACCTTTTAGTCATCTGTCTCTTTGTCTCTAATAACAAATACTTCCAATAATAATTAGTTACAATTAAAATGTCTTCTACGCGTAGGAGGATTGAAACCGATGTTATGAAGCTGTAAGTAATAAGTTGTTTACAATTCAGACAAGGAACTGTTATTTACTCTCTACCTTTATACATTTTCAAGTCTCATGAGCGACTATGAAGTTACTCTTGTCAACGATAATATGCAGGAGTTTTATGTTCGATTTCATGGACCGGAAGACAGTATGTTTCATTCTACTCGTTGACGTTTTTATTCATATATTTTTAATATTACTTATACTTACATTACCTTAGCACCTTTTGCCGGTGGTGTATGGAAAGTTCATGTCGAACTCCCTGACCAATATCCATATAAATCTCCATCGATTGGATTCATGAATAAAATTTTTCATCCCAACATCGATGAGCTGTAAGTTAATTAATTTTCGTAAATATTAAAATTCAAAGCATTTAATGATCATTTTCATACGTTTATAGAAGCGGATCAGTCTGTCTTGATGTAATTAATCAAACGTGGAGTCCGATGTTTGGTACGTCACTATTTATTTATTATTTAAAATTTTAGGTAATAAATTGGCTTTTGTTCTTTTATTTATTTACAAAATCAACTCAAATTTTATATAGACATGATCAATATTTTCGAGGTATTCCTTCCTCAGCTCTTGAGATACCCTAATCCCACCGATCCACTCAATGGGGAAGCTGCAGCTCTGCTAATGCGGGAAGCACAGACATATGAAAACAAAGTTATAGGTAGATACAGATTTCAGTTATGCATTGAAAACACATGGGAGACATTTTAATTTTTTTTCTTTCGCATAACTTTTTTACATTAGAATATGTCAAAAGGTTTGCCACAAAGGAAGCGGCGGATGCAGCGACAGACGAAAGTTCTTCAGAAGATGATGTAAGTTCTGTAGGTTCATATTCAGAAGATGAAGAGGGTACAGAGCCGCTGTAACATGGATGCATTTCATGTTGAATTTCATCTAGTATTACTATTACATGGTTAATAGTTTGTTTTATGATCATTTCGTTCGTTTTATCACCAAAGATTTTTTACTACTAATTAGTTTGCTCCATATATCAGTATAATAGAATTTTCTTTTTTTTGTTTTCTACTTTTTTTTTTTATTATTTTTTTTGTTTTTTTTTTTTTTTTTTTTTTTTTTTTTTTTTTTTTTTTTTTTTTTATTTTTTTTTTTTTAATTTTTTTTTTTTTTTTTTT
>CAJVPP010001087.1:0-22936 GCA_910592005.1 Funneliformis mosseae | reverse complement strand
GGATCCGTGTGGATTCTGAATCTACATACTCAAAAACATATATTCTAGCATTTAGTTTTGCAAAAAAAAAAAAAAAAAAAAATTTTATAGATCATTGAAGTTTTACGAATTTCCTATTTAAAATGATCGGTATGATCAGCAGAATATTCTGGAATCGATTCCAAATTTGGAAATACCCCTGACTGTATTATAGAGGGTCTCTAAAAGTTTATGCATATTTTTTCGTATGAATTTTTCTTAAAATTTTATTAAGCAATTAAGCAATTTACAAATTATAAATAATGTTCTTAGACTATTAAAATATAAATTTTATTAAGTATTTAATACTTGGTCAGATCACCATTTGCATTAATTACCGCTTGAATTCGTCGAAGCATACTTTTGACTAAATTTTCAATTTTTTTAGAAGTAATTGATTTTCAAGCCTTTTGTAATTGTCGTTCAAGTTAGAAAAAATTTGTGAACTTTATTTTTTAGCTTTGAAGGTTTTTTTTAGTTTTGTCTTATAAATTTTTGATCAAATTAAGGTTGGGATTTTGGGCAGGCCATTTGTCTTAAATTATGAGTGCATAAAACAAATCATGTAGGGTTTACGATTTTTGCAAGGTTTGCAATGTTTATTATATTTGCAATATTGGTGATATATTTATATGAAAATGGTGGTCTGATCAAATAAATAAACAGTTTAGTACAAAATTTAATTTACTATTCTAGATTATTTGCTTGCTTAATAAAAATATGATTAAAGTTAATATAAAAAAAGTGTGCATAAACTTTTGGAGACCCTCTGTATTTGATTATGAAAATTTATTGGATCCAGTAGATGATGATGAAGAGATAGAAGTTCCTAATAATCAAAACAGTGATGAAAAATATTTTGAAGAAGATAATTATAAAAATAATTAGGATATTGGAAATGATGCAAATGAAATTGATAATGAAGATAATGCAAGTTGTAGTGAGATGAAAGGAGAAGGAGATTTAATCAATTGGTAAATAAAGCGAAAGCAGAAAAGAATGTAAATGTAACAGTTCGATTAGTAATTTTTTTTCTTCATTTTTTTTCATTTTATTCTAATAAATTACTTATTTGCTTAAAATTGTATTTTTATGTATAATGTGAGATCTTTTAAAAAAATTCAAATATCAAAAATATATAACATAATTTTAGGATAGTCTGTATCTGGATACTATACATCATATATAATGTTTTCTAATATTATACCCCGAATACTTAACAAATTTCTGATGATTAAAATTGAAATTTCTGTGTATAGTATCTGGGTACTTTAAAATTATGTGAAAATTTTTTGAGGAGGTACTATACATAAGAAGGTACTTTGACCTACAATATATGGTAATTATTAATATATATATTATTAATATATAAAGATCTGATAATATTTATATATTATATTTAATTATATAAAGCAAATATATTTAAAATTTAATAGTATATATTTATAAATTTTTGTTAACTAAGAAAAATTATTTAAATAATAGAGAAATAAAATAAAAATTAATTTAATTATATAAAAATTATATATTATAAATTATCTAAAAATATAATATTTATATATTTATTATTTAAATCATTAATATACTTATTTAATATATTTTTAAAATTTATATTATTTTTATAAAAAATATATTTTTCATATATTTTATAAAAATAACTTTTAATAATTATTATAATATTTTATTTAATATTTAAATAATATTATATTAATCAATTAATAACATAATTTTTACTTTACTTTTGTAATTAAAAGATATAATGTTTAATTATCATATAATAATTTTTATTATTTTAGAATTAATAAAAAATTTGCTTAAAAATTTTTTTAATTTTTAATAAGTAATTATTTTACTTTAAAATAAAATTTATATGATTTATTCATTTATTATATTTTTATTATTTTTTATTTTTTATTTTTAATAATTTATTAAAAAATAATTATATTTAAGTCAAAACTTATTTAATATTAAATTGATTTTAATAATATATAATTAATTAAATCAATTATATAGCTTTTTTATTAACTTTTATTTTTATTTTTTAATTTTATCTAATACTTATAAATCTCTAAAATGACTTATTTAAACTTATATTTTAATTTTATATAAAATTAAACTTTTTAATTTATCTTAATATAAATTATTTTAGAAAACTTATAATACCTTAACATCTAGTAATTATAAAAAGATAAAATAAAGTTTATTAGATTTATTATATTATGATATATCTGTTATACTTCAAATACATTGATATTCAAAATGTGCATTTGGAATATTTTAAATTAGAATATACAATTAGAATATTCTAAATGCAAAGATTGTTTGAAATATTCGCTACTTTCAAATATGTATTTCAGGTATTCTAAATACACATTTTAGATAATATCCTAAATGAACATTTTGGGATATCCCAAATACATATTTCAGATATTCCAAATATGCATTTTGAACAATATCCTAAATACACATTTTGGATATCCCAAACGTGCATTTTGAATAATATTACAAATATACATTTTAGACAATATTTTAAATGTATATTTCAGATATTCTAAATATGCATTTAAGACAATATCCTAAATGCATATTTCAGATAATATCCCAAATGTGCATTTTAGATAATGTCCTAAATGCTCATTTCAAATATTACAAATGAGTATTTAGGATATTTTAAAAGACTATTTAAACTGTTCTAAATGATTACTAATGATTTGAATTTATTAATTAACAGACTTGTAATTTAAATTTTATTTATATTTAATATTTATATTTTTAAAACTTTATTTTTATTTAAATTGTAAATAAAAATGTAAATAAACTTTATATTAGTATTTGGATATCTGAAATATGCATTTAGGATATCTAAAATATGTATTTGAGATATCCAAAATGTATATTTAGGATAAATACACATTTGGGACAAGTGAATATCTAAAACGATCTTTGCATTTAGAATATCCCAATTGCATATTCTGATTTAAAATATCCCAAATATGCATTTTAGATATTAACGCATTTGGGATACAACATATCTAATATTATTATGTTTTAAATTTTTAAAATTAATAATTACCAAAATATATTAATTTTTTATTTTTTATTTTTAAAAATATTTAAAATAATTTTAATAATAATAAAATTACAGGCAAATTTGTTTGTAATACCATTAAAGAAATAGTAAATAAAAAAAAAATTTATTTTTTAAAAATTAAAAAACAAAAAAATTTTTTGATTTTAATTTAATAAATTATTTTATCATACATGTTTAATATAATGATTTATAAATTTTTTATTATATATTATTAAAAATATTATAAATAATATTATATAATTATAAAATTATATTTTTTTTAAAATTTTTTTTATATTTTTATATTATATTTATTAATCATATTAAATAATTTAATTAAATAAATGTTATTTTAATTAAAATAGTTTTTTAATAAAATCTTTTAATAATTTTTTAAATAATATTAGATTTAAAGAATTTTTTATTAAAATTTAATTAATAATATCAAAAAAAAAAAAAGACTAAAATGTAATGATAACTTTTATACAAATGCAAATTATTCAAATGTTATTTATTATTATAGATAATGATCAGAATCGCAATATGTAATTATGAGGCTAAAAATATGATTTTATGTACTAGAATTAAATTTAATGACTTACAATAAATAAATTTTTATATGTAAAAAAAGTATATGTACGCCCTATTCAATTTTATAATAAAAAGTTTCATTCTGGTCTATTCTTTAATTTTATTAAGTAACATTTAAAGAGAGTTCATCCATTTCCTCTTCCGTTACGGGTATTAGATCATTATCTGGTAAATTTATCCACCCTCATAGGTCACTGGTATCATCATCAACTAAGAACACAAAAGAATAAATTTTTTCTAGAAGTTTTTCTTGTTTAATAAACTTGTTCCTTATTATCTTGAAAAAATTAAAGATTTTTGTGTAGCATTTAATAGTTTTAAGTGAATAGAGAATTATGCATGAAGCCAATTCAATAGCCAAATATTTTTTATTATCAACAAGTGATACAGCAAATAATATCAATTTATTCCTAATTGCTTGTATACTATACAATCTAACTTTCTTAGCAATTTCAATTGGACAATCAAAATTATTCATCAATATTCTACATAAATTACAAACAGCCATCATTAGTAATTTTTTTGCGTCTCTGACTGTATGTTTCTTTTTTGATTTATAAGGTGATCTAGATACTTCAACGTATATAATTTCAGTTGCGTCTGATAGTCTCAGAACTAACAAATCAGTTTTCTGAGTCCTTATGTTAATTGCAAACATATTGCTCATGTCCTTATGAATTTAACATCCTTTTCAATCCACTCATATTTAATTTCAGGAAATGCATTTCTAAAAGATCGAAGTATAAGTGAAAGGCATTCCACAATATACGATTTTTCAGACATATCTCGAGCTAACACTTTAGGCGATATATATTTATACATCACGATGAAATCTAGGAGAGTATGCTGAATAAAAAAGAGAAATCGTGATTCCTCACTCTCTTTAATTTTTTTTTTCAACTTTGGTTTCTGTTATTATTTTCGAGCTAATTTCTGCATAGTCTATTTGAAAAATTGCCTTCAATTTCTGGATTATCGATCTATCTAAAATCAATTTGTTTCTTGTTTTAAGAACCTTTTCGATCTTCTCAAATAAACTTTTCTCAACAGATTTCTTGACCAAATGTAACGTTGAGTTAAACGCGTAAATTATATACGTAAAGATTAGGTTATATATTATTTCCATTATTATTGGCCTATTTAATGATGTAACCGAATGATCCAGGTTGTTAGACAAGAATTCACGTTCAAATTCTTGATGCTTGATAGATTCTAAAACAACAAAATAAAAAAATAATAAGAATTGTACATTTTTTATTACGAAGAAAAACTAATAAAAAATAATTACATAATATGGATCTATGTCCGATTCATTATAATTGATATCTTTTCATTCTTTGAAACTGTATCATCTCATAAGTTCTTTCTAAAGAAGTCATAAAAAAACAAGTTAGAAAGGCATTTTCAGATATATGTAGTTACTATGCATAAAAGATAGCAATGTCAAAATACATCTGTGATCTTTTTGCCATTTGATTTTATATCTCTTTCTTCCAAATTAGATTTAGCAGGTGATTTTTCACCAGTCTCAGTCGTAGAACTTTTATTTTTCTAAAAGAAATCTTAAAGATAATGTATTCATAGTTAGAAAATACATATTTCAACTATATGGCTAAGCTCTAAAATATCGTCATCAGTATTTTTTACCTTGAGAAAGATATTTGTGGGTAAATTTGGTCCTATTCTAGTCTGTGCATTTTAAAAGAAGTTAGAAAATTAAACGATATTCTTGTTTATAAATTTAATTACATGCTAACCTTATTCGGAGAAATTGATGGTAATTCTTCATTTTCACAAGCTCGCTTGCGTCCAATTATTGATTCAGGCGTTGAGTTATCAATCTAATTTCCTGATAATTTCTGTGAATATCATTAGCATAGTAAAAAAATATTTAATCGTCAATAATATTTTATATTAATGTATTATTAATATTTCTAACGGTATAATTAATATTTCCAATTGCAGTTTTAAGGGCCTCTGCGGAGGTGCTTATCAACGAGCTAGTATCCTTAATCTGTAATCAATAAAATGAAATACAGTTAATATAAATCCCAACTTTATAAAATATACAAGAAAAATTACAACCTCTACATTTTGTAGCCGATTTTATAGCTTAATATTCAGTTCGATTCTTTTCCAAAAAACATCAACACCATTAAGAATTTTGCAATGATCCTCAAAAATAATAATAAATTAATAAAATTAATGTTAATAAAAGTATAACCTGAATAGTCCACACAGAATTAGTATATTAAGTACAACAAACATTCCATCTATAAGGTTTACAATATTCCATTATTTTACCGTAGTTATAAAGAGTTCTATTTCTCATAGCAGATATTCCATCCATAAGATAGACAACATTCCATTGTCATCGTAGCTATGAGAGGCCTTTCTGCTAATCAGCTATACAATGAACAATAATATAAAAATTAAACAAATACCTTAATTGTCCAGAGCGTTAGCGAAGGACTATTTACTGTAATGACTTAACAAAATTTGTTTTAACCCTATTTTTGTCCCTGTCACAATTATCAGTTTATTTTCTTTTTTTGAAAAAATACATTATGATTATGTAAAATAAACTAAAAATAAACTAAAAATAAAAATAAAAAAATAAAACAATTCCCTGTACTAAAAGCAAAAATATACAAGATCATATAATACTTATGTTAAAAGTTGTGTAATATTAGTATAAATCGCATAATATAATTGTAGATCATGTAACCTTTTGCCAAATAATGAAAGCAAAAAATTTTTTTTGCAAGAAATTTAGATCGTTTTCATTTTAGCTAGTCTTTTTTCTTCTGCTATTTATTCTTTTAACCTTTTACAGTTTTTTATGTGCTTAATTCTACTAAAATCAAACTGCTTGAAAATAATATCATTGAGAGAACGAACACAGGAAATTGCTACAAATACAAACCAGCAGCAAATTCCCTCTTGCCAAGATCTATAACTGCTTTCAGTAAAGTTAGACCTTGCAATTTGTAAGCTGTAATGGCCCATGAAAGAGAAAGTAGAAGTTGTAGTCAAGAGCAAATGCTAGATTTGCCTTTTCATATGTATCGTATAGGAACAATAGGTACAACCAGAATTTCATTTATGTTTGTAAGAGTTGGGCTATGATATTAGTCAAAAGAAACTAAAATAGCAGTTGGTAATGATGTATGCTCAGGGTTCTCTTTGTATAATATATCTATTATTGTTCCCATTGTGTTATTCACAAAATCAGTAGCATTCTGGCTAACAATATTTCAGATTCAAGACCTTTTGCTATATCTGAATCGGCCTTTGAAGCTTCAGTGCCACCTGTATGAACTGCTCAAATCCTAGCAATAGGTTAGTTTAATGACTAAGTTTATTAGCATTAATTTTATCAACTTCTTCCCATATTGTAAGAATGTTGATAGCATTTGAAAATTTTTTTCACTCTGGTTCTGATAGCTTTTTTAGGATTTGTGTCATCAATAATTCTCAATCAGATTGTATAGATTCTTTATCACATAAGCGAAATAAAAGATTTCTGAATTAACATTATTCATTTGAATTACCAATTTGTCATTGTGCAGTTTCAAGTTTATAAACTTCTTGAAATTAGCTATAGGTATTACGTCTATCCTTAGATATAGGATCTGATGATCAATAATCCTGAGAATACATGGGAAGATCACATACTGGGAAAGTTATCTGAAGTCGTCAATAAGGATTATAGATTGGTCACTAAAGTATTGATTAGAATGATCTAAAAATGCTTAACGCAGTCTCAAATCAATTAGAACAAGAAAGTGACAGCCTACCATACTAAAGATAGCACTGCAACTGGTTGCAACCAGTGACAAATAAGCATCACAGGGTTGCAACTAGTTGCAATATTAATAAAAATTAAGTTGCAACTAGTTGCAACCAGTGACAAATAAGTATTACATGGTTGCAATTAGTTGCAGTACCATCTTTATACTATACTCATTTCATCAATGATAATATATTGGATATCTTTTATTATATTTTGTAATTTTTTCAAAGATTCACCTTTAAGCTTATAATTTATGCTACATATTGGAATGAAAAGTAATAAATAGATAGTTCTACATTGAATATTAAAGGTTATAATGCCTGTTAGAGCAAGTATAATACTATTTTTTTGTAGCCTATTTCAGATGATGCTTATTAGATAAGATTTTCTAGTTCTAGCAGTACCCATAATAATAATCCGCAAAAGGTTTTACAGATTCATTTGAAGTTAAAGCAATATAATGTCTTTCAATTCTTTCAAATATTATCCTTTGTTTATTATTTAGGGTTTTACAATCAATATTTCTTGATTATTCCTGATTTGAGTTGCATCATAATCATCAATTGCCTGCTTAATGAAACTTCCTATTTCTTCAATTTTAGAAAATTGTGTCTAGCTTTCATCAATCCAATCATGATTTATGTCAATATTTCGGTTACTAAAAGAATTAGTTGAATTGCATTTTCGTCTATCTGGCATCATTTCAGACAGTACCATCCAATCAGCTTAAGATTCATATTCTTCTTATACAATATCTTCATTATCATCAGAATTGTTACCATCAACTTTCTCAAGATTATCCACAACAGGTTCAATTAAATCACTAGGATCATCATTAATTTCTGAAAGATGATAATTATATAAGTCTATCTATGAAAGTGTGTGATTCTCTATAAGGTTAAGAATGTCTCTATAACAAACATGTAAGAGAACTTTTACGCGATAAAATTCTTCCCATTGAGGACCATTTTTAATTAAAGATGATCGTGACCAGATATGTACAATATTTTCTTTGCTGCATTTTACCCACTCTTTTCTGACTGATATATATTGCAGATATAATCTAAATAATGACACATCACTCAATTCAGTAGATCGACTGCAATATCTTTGCAAAGGTAAGAAATCTGTTTTTTTAACTTCATTGTTCTTATTATGTTTACTGTTATAAAGCTACTAATTTGTCTCTTTATTAAGATTTAAATTAGTAAAATTTCTACTACAGTGGTAAAGTAGTATTTGAAGAAAAAAGTAGCAAGTTTTCTAGGCTGAATAATCATATTCCTTTATTGTATAAATAAGCAATTTTTGAAATGCTTTAATACTTAGATTATTTGGATTATTATATGAAGAGCTTGATCTAAAACTTCTAAAAAAGCTAAAAATCGTGACTCAGCTTTACTAGCATATTTTGAAATATACTGTAAAGCAGCATATTATGTGAGAATAAGCTTCAAATCAATATTTGCCCTTCATTCCTGAAGTTGAATATGATTATGTGAATTTATAAGTGAATCATTTCTGGCTATTATTAACTCTAGATAACTATTATTATTTTGAATAGTTATTTGACTTGTTAACTCTTAGGAAAACCAAATCTGCATTTCTGTTCACCAGTTTTTTTGTCAATTCGTAGATAGTAGAAACCACAATGTGTATAATGCTATAATTTATTTATTAGCTCAATGTAGTCTGCTATATTATCATTGAGATTTTCAAGCACTTTTAATATGGGTGATGATCAGGAAAAGGTATATCTAAACCAGGATTGATTATTGTAATTAAAGAATCTAAGTAATGCATAACATTTTCCATTATCTCCTCATTGTTATTCATTTTTTTCCAATCAATTTCAGATGCATCTTTTCTCTTAGTAATACTATGCATATGAACACTATCATGATGCTGTCATTCGAAGTGATACCACTACTCAACTAATCCCCATTTAGGTATAAGAACCTTTTCAAAAAAGACTTTAAACCACTTTTCAAAAATCATGCAACAATATGGGGATTATCTATAAGATCCTTATGTTGACATCTAGTGACATCCTGATTTGATTATGCTTTTATAGTATTTTCTCCGCTAAACATAAGGTTGTGTAGATCTGACTAATGCATATTAGCTATACTAATCATAAAGAATACCATTTCTTAGGATCTTACCTATTTTATCATATCTATTAATTCAGCTTTACGATGCATCTAATATTGACGGGTATTATATAATCCCTCATCATAATATAACACTCAGTCTATAATGTTATTATTGGCTTCTATTAAATTTAAGATTTCAGCTACAGTAAGTTACCCTTTATCTAAATTTTGTCAGACAAATATATGACCTTCTAATAATGCTCTCCATCTCATTATTATATTTAATGCAAAATAACGCCATCATAGATGATGAGCAAACTAACCATTTTTGTAGATTAAAAGGTGTTTAAAGTATTCTACCAGTTTTACTTCTTTTACTCAATGTTTATAGTATTCTGCGATACCTCAAGGATAAAGTATAGGGAATGCCCGTTGTTACCAGATTCATTTTCGTTTATCTTAATGTTTAAGTTAAAAGATTGCGGTAGCTAATTCTACACGTTAGAGTTTTCAACCTTAGGATTTTCTCTAAGTCCTACAGGTATCCGTTATACTTGAATCAACTTAGCAATTTATCACGTCTTAGAATTTAAGATATATTTAATCGAACTTGTAATGATGAACTCAATAATAAGTTAGTGTAAGGTATCACAATAATCCTAGATGAAGGATAACGTTAAAGAGAAAAGTAGTTTGTGTAGATTTAAATTGATTTCTTTATTTATAACTTGAAACTCGCAGAAGAGTATAAACTTACAAATGAATTTATAGACTTACAATTGAGTTAATTTACAACTTAAGCAAAAGCTATTCTATTTATACAAATTGACTTTGCTACGGCTAACTACTTGCTACGCTATAAATTAACTAAATATAGATATATGTCTCAATAAAAATATACGTAAATATAATAAAATAATAAAAATAATATAAATAATAAAAATAATAAAAAGAAATAAAATAAGTTACAGATGTTAAAGAAATTACAGATAAAATAAAGTAAATAGAATAAACAGACTGTTCAGAAAATACAGAAGAAACAAGTATATCAGGCATAACAGAAATTATTGATGATCACTGTTTAGCACAGCGGTGACATCATCTAACGTGAGATCATTATTGATCGACAGATCTCACGTAATATTTGGAGTTATAATTTCTTCCGTTGACAATCCTCCTTCAACTTGAATTTTGAACGTAGTAGTGAGAAAAAATTTCGCCTTTGAAATAAGATTCTGTATTTTACTTTTTATTAGTTGTTGTATTTACCAGGTAGTTAAGACTTTAGTTCGATAGAGTTGTGATATTCCTAATTTCTGAAATATCATAAAAGTCTTTATAGCAATCTCTCTCTGATATGAATTCAAAATTAATTTTACCCATTTGTAATCAATATCTTCTAAAGAATCTAAAAGATCTTCAGCGAAATACATGTTTATTAACATTCCAATTCTATTTCTGATCACTTTTGTTCATCGATAATTTCTTTGAATTATCCTCATTTTTGTCTTAAGATCATCTGTAGATTGATAAAGATGGTAATATGTAATAGTTCTATTCACATTACGTCTTGTAAAATTTCATCCATTTTTGCAAAACTGATACTAATAGAGGGTAGCAATATTTATATATTTTCTCATATGTCAATCACTATTTGTGGTTTCCATGACCATCTATCAAAATAACTTTTTAGTAAGTCACTATTTACAGGTTTGACAAGAAGGCATCCATCTTCTTTTCTTAAATGATAAGATCCATTTATCAAAATCTCATGAATTCTATAAGGTCCTTTCTATTTTGGCTCTAATTTTTCTGAGAATTGATTGATTCGTGTAGCATCAAAGTACAAGAGTTTTTGTTTTATGTCAAATGATATTGGTTTAGTCAGATGTTTGTCATAGGCTATCTTTTGTTTATTTTTCATGACGATCATTGTTTGTTTAGCTTTTTCTCTAATATCTGAAAGTTTCTCTATGATTTGTCAGATTCAATCTATCAAATTTTTATTTTCTTGATCGACATGATCATCAAGGGATAACTTTGCTTCTCGTCCATATATTAACAGAAATGGAATCATTTTGGTAGTAAATTGCTGAGCAGTATAATAAGCGAATAATATAGATGCTATATATAAATTCCATTTAGTTTGTTCTTGTATAATTTTTGCTAATGATTCTTTCAATGTTTTATTAAATCTTTCTACTTGTCCATTTGTCTGAGAATGATATGGCATCGAATTATGATGTTTAATTCTAAATTTTTTTATTAATTCTTTTATCATAGCATTATTGAAATATGTTTCTCTATCTGAGAGAATTTTTATAAGACATTCATGTCTACAAATAATTTCTTCATAGACGAATAAAGCAACTTGACTAGCAGTGGCTTCTGCAATAACTCTTGCTTCTGGCCATTTCATAAACATATCTACAGCTACAATAATATATCTATTTTCTCTAGAAGTTATTGGTAAAGGACCAATAAAGTTAATTCCAATCTGATAAAAGGGGCTGTTAAGGGGTATAGGATGTAATTCGTTATTCTTGCTTAGTCTTCCTCTTCGTTGACAAGAATCACACGTTTTCACATACTCTTTAACATCTTTATACATTTAAGACCAATAATATCAAATTTTAATTTTGTTGAACATGATTTTTCATTCAAAATATTCTGCTATAGAATCATTATGCATCATGTATAAAACAGGTTCTAATTCATATCTTTTGAGAACTTGTAATAAATACCTAGGTCTTTTTCAATCAAAACGATATAAATTAGTATTTTGAATTGTAAAATACTTGGCCATATTCGTGAACTTTTCTTGTCTCTATTAGATTGAATATGATTAGGAAACTTATTATGATTTAAATATTGTTAAAGTTTGAAATATTGTTGTATATCTATTATAAATAATTGAGCTGTAAGTCACAATGCTTACACTTTCACTTTTACTCAATTAAATAAACTTGAGACTTTCACTCACTAGTGCTATTCAACTAGGTGTTATCTCTTTAAAAGTAATATAATATAAGTTGAGATATAATACTAAAATAACTAATATAAAAATAAAAGAAGGGAATAATATTTAAAATCTAAATCAGGAGTAGATGCATAACTTTGAATTTCGTTAAAATTTGATGCAATAATTGGGGTGATAGTTAGTCTATAAGGGTTAAACAATTTATTAAATTCATCTTCAGTCAATTTATCAGAGGTTTGAGGATTAAGAGGTAGTTGCAATAATTCAACTGCAGCATGACAAGCTTCATCGTGATGTTGTACTTCTTCAGGGATATCCCAAAAGATTTCATTCGTCAAGGCTTCAGGCATTATTTTGGGATGGATTTGACTAAGTTTGTATCCAATAATACAATCGTGTTCTAGGTCCATAGTAATAATTTTTTCACAAAGTATATAATTAACAAAATAATCTTGTCTTACTTCTACTAATGAACAATCTTGCATTTGCTTAACAATTATTTGTTTAAATTCTGTGGCTTAAAGGTATATATTATACATATCTTGTCTCCAATCTCTTATTTTTCTATCAAGTATAAATTCAAGGTCTTCTTGACTTAAATAATATTCAAACTCATTATCACTTCTTTGAGAATTTAAATTTTTTTCTGAATATTCATCATTATCTTGACAACTTTCTTCATTGACAAAATCAGAGAACTCTTGATAATAGTCATCACATTTACATAAAGTACGTTCATCAGGGGAAGATATATAATTTCCATAAGAGTTCACACATTGGAAACAGAAAATACAATACCAATGCGAGTGATGATCAGTTTCATTGTAAGAGTAAGAATTTCTTCTATATTGGTGATTATTCCTTAGTCCATTCCATTGTCATTTAGTTTGACATCCTAGAATATCTAAAGCTGAAAAATGTACTTGGATCCATTTAGAATTCATGGTGGATTCTTCTTCTAATTCTTCTATTAAAGCCATATTAATTGGAACCATTCGTGAAAATGTATCAGCATTTTGATTTTTATTTCCCAGTCGATGCTTAATAGTGAAATTATAAGCTTGTAAGAAGAGGGCCCATCTGGCAACTTGTTTTTTTACATGTTTAGTGATTAATAACTAATTCAATGCAGAGTGGTCAGTTATTACTTCGAAAGGTTGGTAACAAAGATAATGATCAAAATGTTCAATAGCCTATCGAACTGCAAGACATTCTTTTTCAGTGGTTGTATATTTTAATTCTAAATCAGATAATTTTCTACTTGTATAGGCGATTGGATGTTCAAGTTCTTAATCATCTCTTTGAGCAAGTACAACTCCTAGTCCTTCATCTGAAGCATCTGTTTGAATAATAAATGCTTTATTTAGATCTGATTGAATGAGAACTAGAGTAGTAATCATTTTGAATTTTAATGCATCAAATGAATCTTGATGTTGAATTGTCCAATTCCAAGTAGTATTCTTTTTAGTTAGCTCATGAAGTGATCTTGCGATATTTGCAAAATCTTGAATAAAGTGTCGATAATAAGAAAAGAGTTCTAATGCCATTTGTACTTCTTTTGGATTTCTAGGTATAGGTAAATCAACCATAGTTTGGATTTTCTTTTGGTCAGGTTTGATTCTATTACTTCCTATGATGTGATGCATTTTCACTTGCCAATAATCACTTGCTAAATCTAAAGCAGTAAATTATCGTGCAGTTCTAAAGTTTTCTAATTGATCTTGCATATTTAGTATTAGATATCGTCTGTGACAGTTACAAAATTTAATGGACGATAATCAATACATATTCTAAGATCTCCTATTTTTTTAGGTACGATTACAAATTGAAGAAGCCCATGGACTTTCTGAAGTTTGAATGATTTCTTTTTCTAATATTTTGTCAATTTCTTTTTCTAAGAAATCTTTTCTTTCTTGATTTAATCGGTATGGAGGATAGGCGATAGGTCTTATATTTAGTTTCAAGGGAATTTGATGATTAATAAATGGGATTTGTCCAATGTCAACTCCTCCAGTTGAAATAATTTCTTTTGGTATAAGTGCTTTAATTATTTCTTGTTCTTCTATTTCTCCTTCAATATTTATACTATAAAGAGCGATAATTTCTTCCTCTTGGTAAAGCCATTCAATACGTTCTAATTCATCACTTCCCTCATTTGGATTTGAAGAAGAGTCTTCATCATTTTCTATTTGGAAAAGATCTGTCTCATATAGAGCTTCATCAACATATTTTTCTTCTTCACTTTTTGCAGTATTTGCTAAAATTCTGAAGAACAGTTTGGCTTCCTCAATGCATTTTATGAGGGATTCAACTGTTTGACCATCAATTTTAACTCTTAATTTATCTTGGTCAAAATATATTCTTGCATCAAATGCTTTAAACCAGTTTATTTCTAACAATAAGGTATCTTGAGTTAACTCAATCATTTGTAAATCGACTGAGAATTTAGCTTCTTGTAAAATGAGGGAGACAAAGATTATAATTTCCAATGATCTTTTACATTTACCATCTGCAGTTACAACTAAAATGTCAGAAGACTTGTCTGGTTTAATGTTAAGTTTGAAGACCAAGGTAGTTGAGATTATGCAGGCAGCTGCACCTGAATTCAAAATAGTTTCTATTGGATTTAATTTGAACCTCATAATACATCTAGCAACGGTATATTTATTATTGTCAGTTACATAAGTTTGTGCAATGTTTATCCTAATTTTCATTTCTTTTTCAATCTTATCTATTTCGTCTTTTACTTCTTAGAGGTACAAAGGATTTCTTAATAGTTGTCTGAAGGTAACATTAGCATCATAATATTTAAGGTCTTTAATTATTCTATAAGGTTAGTCATAATGAGGTTTTACTGACGTAAATTGAATAATTGGTTTTTGTGAATGAGATGAGGTCCTGTTTTGTTGTTCTCAAGCAGACTCAGATCGTGGTAATATAATCTGAGTGGTTTGTGGTAAAACTGATTTAGTAGTCATATAAGATTCTTGTTCAGTTTCAGCCTCTTCCGTTTCTGCTAAATTAACATTTCTTTACTGAGGGCTATTATTATTTCGATTATTATTATTAAATTGAGGATTAGATTAAGATCAAATTTGAGTTCGTGGTTGGGCTCTAGTTGTTGTTTCTGATTGACAATCTCTGGCCATAAGTCCTTCCTCTCTACAATTCCAACATTCAAATTTCTTTTGTTCATAATTACGATAGTTCCTTTGATTTTGATTTTGATTATTCTAATTGTTTTGTCGATTTGTTTGTTGAACTTGAGTATTAGCCAAATTTGTGATTAATTGAGATACTTGTTGTTGTAATAGCTCCATTTGATTTACTATGTTGAATGGGTTGAGCGATAACAAAACCTGTTTCAATTTCCTTAGCTTTAGTTATAGCTGTATCTAAATTATTTGGACTATGTCCTACTACCATTATCATAATATGTGGGACTAATCCTTTGATAAATTTGCTAACAATATATTGTTGTCCAAAGCCTCCTACAGGATCAACTCGTTAAATTAACATTTTATATTTTTGAGCATAATCAGCTACACTTTGTTTAGGCTGTTGACGAATTAACTCTAAATCAGTCATCCATTTATTTTTCATGGTAGCATTAGCAAAATAATTTAAAAAATAGTTGGTGAAATTATATTGACTTTCTTATAAAGTCCAATTCTGAAAGGTAGGTTGATTTTCATCATACCATTTAGCAGCAACGTCTCTTAAGTATCCTATAGCAATAGCTATTGTCCTATTGTTAGTCCATTGATTAGCTGTAGCTGCTTGTTCAAAGAAAGCAAGCCATTCATAAGGGTTCTCATTATCTGTTCCATGAAAATAAGTAGGTTTAACTAAATTCAATTCTGCTCAATTTACTTGAGCCACATTTCCTGTTGGATTGGGATTCATAGCTTGTAGTGTCAGAGTCATTTGTTAAAGTAATTGCGCCATCTGAAAGTTATTATAGTTAGCATTGGGATTAGAAGTGTTGGTATTTAATGTAAATTGAGTAGTACTAAGCTGAGTTGAAATAATTCTAAATCCCGAGTTTCCTGTTTTGGCTATATTAAAAGTATTAGGTATATTGGATCTCTATAAATACGATTGATTATTATTTTGTGCAGTATTACTTCCAGTTTCAAATCCAGAAGAAAGGTTAGAACTTTTAGTATTTGTACTTGATAAGGGATTTATACTTAAAGGATTATTAAATTGGAAAGGGTTAGAGATATTTTTAGTTGTGTTAAACGTGATCTGCTTTAGTTTAGTTACTTTAGAGGTATTGATAAGATTCTCGATAGAAATAGATGCAGTGGTAATTCCTAGCTTTTCAATAGTCATTTGATTAAAGATATTTGAAGTATTTGGATTTGATTAATATCTTCTATGTCTGAAAGAAGGTGAAATATTATGAAAACTTGTGATTGAATTATCAATTTCTAGACCTTTATCTTTTAACTGAGGATAAATTATCTCAGTTGTAGTTTCTACTGTCTCGTTACCACTATATCTAAAATTTGGACTATCAATTAGGGGATATTCAGAATTCTCTTCTTTTACAACTCTATCTACTTCAAACTTATTAAAGTTATAAGGACTATTAAGATGTACTTGACCGTTGTCTGATTCAATATCTGAATTATCTAAAGTTACAGTTTCTTAAGGAGAAGTTTCGATAGTAGTAAACTGAGATGATTGAGGTTAAAGCTGGCTAATTTCAGACTCCGTATATGTGTTTGATAGTCTTCCAGATGTCCTTTCTGTACTTGTAGGAATATTTGAAGTATTTCTTCTTCTAGTAAGTTGCACAGAAGAAGTATAAGACCTTCTATCTCTAAGTTGATGTGTCTGTTAAGATTGAGAATTGCCTGATTTCTGACTAGTGTTATCTTTCTTTGGAGAAGTCACGTTTAATTTCTCTTATAATGAATAATTGTTGTAAATAATTGAAGACTGTGTTCACACAACAAATGGAGAAAGACTATTTGTAAAACAATCAGTATCTATAAATACTGAAATTAATTGAGTAATCGGGGGTAATTCATTTACAGTAGGATTATATCTATAACTTCGAGTTAGAACACTAATCTGAGCAACAAGAGTTCTAAAAAGATCACGATCATTTGGATATGAATTAAACTCAGAAACAGTTTGACTAATAATAATAAAAAGGTCAAGAGTAATGCCAGTATATCTATATGCTTTGAATTAGAGTTGATACTAATTTCACAGATTTTCAAAGTTCTCAGGTTCTAGGGTATAAAGAGGATAATAAGTTAAACAGGATAAATCTCTTCCAAGAAGTTCCTTTGGGTCAATCTCTGATCCGTGATTTCTCTTGTCTAAACTCGTTTAAATCCACAATTCTTAACTTTTCTCAAAAGTTTTTAATTCCTAGTAGGAATCATCAAATTGTTACCAGATTCATTTTCGTTTATCTTAATGTCTAAATTGAAAGGCTGCAGCAGCTGATTCTACATGTTAGAGTTTCCAACCTTAGGATTTTCTCTAAGTCCTACAGGTATCTGTTATACTTGAATCAACTTGGCAATTTATCATGTCTTAGAATTTAAGATATATTTAATCAAACTCGTAATGATAAACTCAATAGCAAGTTAGTGTAGGATATCACAACAATTCTAGATGAGAGACAATGTTAAAGGGAAAAGTAGTTTGTGTGAATTTAAATTGATTCCTTTATTTATAACTTGAAACTCGCAGAAGAGTTTATAAACTTACAACTGAGTTTATAGACTTACAATTGAGTTAATTTACAACTTAAGCAAAAAGCTATTCTATTTATATAAATTAACTTTGCTACAGCTAACTACTTGCTACGTTATAAATTAACTAAATATAGATATATGTTTCAATAAAAATATACGTAAATATAATAAAATAATAAAAATAATATAAATAATAAAAATAATAAAAAGAAATAAAATAAGTTACAGATGTTAAAGAAATTACAGACAAAATAGAGTAAATAGAATAAACAAACAGTTCAGAAAATACAGAAGAAATAAGTATATCAGGTGCAATAGAAATTATTGATGATCACTGTTTAGCACAGCAGTGATATAATCTAACGTGAGATCATTATTGATCGACAGATCCCACGTAATATTTGAAGTTGTAATTTCTTCTGTTGATACTATACTATATATCTAGAAGTATAAAACTCATCAACTAGAATATTTTTGTTATGCGGCCAATTTTCATGCACAGGATGATCATGTTGCATTTGATGGAGAACTTCATTAATTATGTTGTTCTTACTATATCCAGTAGGTAATATAGGAACAAATGTTTGCGAGGTGAAACAAGTTTTATCATTTTTAATTCCATCTTTGTGTTGCTCATTTGATCCTTCCTCTTTATGATGAGCTTTATTACTTGAGACCTGTGAGAGCTGTTCTGCAATCGATCTATTTTTAGATAACTTTTACAAAATATTATTATTGATATCAATGTCACGATAGTATATATTATTGGCTTTTAATCACAAAAAAGCTCGTATTACTTTTTCATAATGAACTTGAAAGTTATAAAAGTTGAATACATTTTTAGTATAATGCTAAACAATAAGAAAATCCAGCGATGATGGATCACGTGAAAGGTGGGTTACAAACTCCTACACATCTTACAGAAAATTAATAATATTTCCACAATATACATACTGTTTCCTAGAAAGATTATATACTAAAATGACAGGAAATATTTATGCAATCAGCATCTCTTCTATATTAGTTAAGTCCTGAAGTTCTTGTAGAACTTCGCCTAAAAAAAAGTGAAAATACGTGAATCTATCAAGTTCAAGTCTATATTAAGAAAAATGGTTTACTTTCATCTGAATCCATATTGTTTTCAATAGAAAATCTTTTAGGCCTATTTTCTTTACAGCATCGACAGCATTCTTTATCAGTAAATACATTAAATAGAAATTACTCATTACACATGATACAGAGATTATTTCTCAAATTACTAATTATATTATGAAATTTGTGTAAAAGTTTCTGATCTAAAGTTGAAATACCTTCTATATCACATCTTTGATATAGAGTTGTCTTATTCTTAGAAAGTCTTGCAATACATTATTAAGGAGTTTCTCTAGACTTTTTAATAAATATTTTTTATGTATACAAGTACACTGAGCCTTCTATTCAGCTATCAAATGCGCTTCAAGTTCTTCATGAATCTTTTTAGCTATTTTACACTGCTTATTGTTTTTCTTATTTTGATTATGTACTAAATACATCTTATGAGCCTCTTCAGCCACTTTTCGCTTCTTGTCTACATCACGTAAATGTAGTGCTTTATTTTCTTTATCATTCTTTTTGAGTAAATTCACAGAAATTTGTTTATGAATTATGTATATAAAACATGTATTATATTATTGATTTTAAAAACAAAAAAAAGAAATGCAATCAGAAGCGTTAAACATTATTAGCTATCTTACCATATTGTAATTAGACATAGATATTATTAAATTGTGAACTTTAATAAATGAATTAAATGAAATATCAAGTATGAAAGAATATTTAAAAAATGTACACATATAAAAGAAATATTCACAATTTGATGCGTTTAACAAAAAAAAAGGTGATTTAAGTCGTCAACTGAGAAACATTCTTTGATATCACATGACTTTTATATTAAAATGATAAAGATACTTGTAAATGCAAGGTGACAATCTGCTGCTTTTGATATTATGAACAAAATATATTTTAATATCGAAACAATTTTGTATTATTATAATCGTTAAAAAAAAATTTTTTTATTATAATAATGATTTATAACAAATATATATATAATAAAATAAAATTTACAAAAATGATACAAATTTTATTTATTTATATTTATATTAATACAAAAGTTAAACAAATAATATATACTATAATATTCTAATAAATTTATTGATTGACACTATGAAACCAAAAAGTTTATATAATATTAAAATGTGATAGACTTAAACAATTTCTATTTCTCTAGTAATATTTTTCATTTGGATTGCAACTTCTTTCATTTCTTTTGAGCTATCTTTCATGATAAGATCAAGATCCATCTGCAACTTATATGCCTTTTTCATAAAAGAGAAAGTAAAGTCAACTTACTTCAAACGGTATTCGTAACAATTCAAAAAATGGTAATCTTCTAGATCTATTTTATCGAAGTAAATACTTCAGCTGGTAGACATCATTTTGGTTAATAAAAGCACAAATATTACGAATTGAGGGTAAATATTTATCTCAAATGTTAAAATTTAGGACAGGAATATGCAATTATTTTTAATATCTCATCTGTAATATCATAAAATCACAAACTAAGATACTGCAATTTGGAACAGGAATATGTAATTTTAATTATAGATATACAGTCAACTCTTGTTATAACGAACTCTATGTCCTAGACCTCAACTTCGCTATAAGGCTATAGTGAAGATTTTAAGAGATTTGATTGGCCAATTCGCTATAACAAGAGTATTTTTATTATATTTGTTCAAAAAATTCGTTATAACAAGAGTTCGCTATAACAAGAGTTGACTGTATTGCTAATACGCTTAATATATCTCAGACTAAGATAGTTCAAGTTTAGACACAAATTGACAATTTTGCTTAAAGATTTATCAGAAAGTTAGAAGAACTAAGATTTAGATATTCCAGATTTTGATTTGTAATTTTACGTAATATTCTATTGTCAATATAAATAAATTTATCAGAAAGTCACTTCTTAGTGATATTAAAATCAAATTCAAAATATTTTAAATTAGGTTACATTTTTAAAGAATCACAGTTAATTTATAAGAAAAGCTATTACAACTATTAAGAATTAGATATTGTAATCTTAGAGTTTTACAAGCAATCTTGATTAATTTTTTACTTGAAATTTTACATTCATAAAAAATGAGTTGTAATAGCTTAGAACAGTAAAGAGATTTTTGATTTTCATGTATCACTTTCTTGAATTTTTTGAATTACACTATAATTCTTTTATCAAACTCTGCATAACGCTAGATAATTGACCCTATATATGAATACCAAAATTTATTGATGAATAAAATCAGATAGTGTTCTAAATTCAAGAGAATTTTGACTAATATTTCAGGTAAGTTTAGTGGATATCTAGCGATATATGACATTGATACTTATATTTGCAAATTTATTCTTTATATAATAAATAACCTTACTCTTGCAATTTATTTTTTATATATGACAATAAATTAGTATCATACAATATTAAAATAAAATCTATACTCTCTTACATATTTCCTATTTTTTTTATCACGTATCCTTTGTTAATTCAAATTAATTTATCCTCTCTTATAAAATATCACATTCTAATTATAGTGTTAGACGCCTTGATGTTCTATGTCAATTTTAGTTTATCATTATACTCATCTAGTCTTAGTTTACCTAAAAACTTTAATTTACATGACGGAAATTTTTTATCTAATAAATTTCAAAAATATATTGACATTAATGCTCATCTATTATATGATAGCAAAGGAGATACTATTTAAACTTCGTAGCTATTAATAGATATAGATATTCTCATTAATACTTTCCATTTTTATAGAACTAGAAATATATATCAAAATCATTTATTTGGTCAATTTTACTGAGATATTTTCTGCTACGCTTCTCAGCATATATAACAGCTTTAACTATTTTATTAATAATATGAACAAAATTAACAGATCTGGAATAAGTGTTTTTTCTAATATACTCTGAGACGGATACTCAATTTTTTCTAAATCTATATATGTAAGCTCCTCTCTCATAAATCTCTGCTTTAGAGTATATTCATTGTCATCACTTTTAGGATAATATAAAACTGGTTCGTTCTTTGTTACAATAATTTTTCCAATTTTAAATAAAGTTGGATTCTATATCACATCTATCATATACCTCTGATTTTCTATATTACCTTCTCATTCTATATTAACAAGTAGATAGCGAACTGTATCACATTTTTTCAACCTATTCTTCTCATATTTTTCAACAAAACACTTATATTTTGTAGATGGTTTAGATTCTACTTTTTTTAACTTGATAGCTTTTGCTGAAACTAAATCTCATTTTAATAAATCTAGAGCTTGAATAAGACACATCAGATAATTATTTAGGTAATCAATAACTTTTGGCAAATACTTAACCCACTTTCTTATTAATTTAAAATTTGAAGTTATACTTTCAACAGTATATTAAATCTTGTAAAGTATCTCTGCTAAAGTTTTATTAAATTTCTCTATAATTACTATCCTATGATGAGAATATAAACTAATAACTCAGATTATAACATCATATGCCTAATAAAAAATTTGATATAAAAATTCCATAAAAATATTAAGTTTTATAACATATAACTTTTATGGAAAATCAGTATAA